>JALNQF010000147.1:0-111819 GCA_028456385.1 Ophiosphaerella korrae
GTAAATAGGCTTAAAAAGTAGCTCTTTTCTTTCTTATAACTTAATTATATAGTCTTAGAGTTAGTACTTAGGTAATATTAGTATATCTATCTCTTCTATAAATAAGTAGCTAAACTTCTTATATTATTCTAAGATCTTAAGAGTTACGTGTTACTCTTCTACTCTTACTTCTTAGCCTAGCGCTTTACTAGTACTTATAGAAGTACTTATTCTCTCTTAATAAGTTACTATTAAAGCTACTATCTTATATAGTACTTTTTTATCTACTATTAAATACTACTAATATAAAGGCTTAGATCTATATACGTTTTTATAGTTATTAAATAAGAGGTTCTAGTTTTTCTAATTATTTTTAGGATTAAACTCTTATAGCTATAAGAGTCCTAGTATAATATCTTTATTAGCTAAAACTAATACGTCTAAGGTTATCTTTATACTATATCCTTAAATAATAATTTCTATAGTTACTTAGTTGCTAACTATTAAGTTTCTTAGTATTAGTTATCTATTTATAATATAGATTAGATATAGTATCTTCTTTACTTATAGTTAGAGTTTTACTTATTTTACTACTTTAGGTATAATTAGGTTTATAAATAACCTTAAATCTACTAATACTTTTATTTATTATAGGCGTAATAGAAGAAATCAAGATAGAACTAATTAGTCCTAACTTAGGCGCTAACGAAATATAGGAAGAGTAGGGTAATAATCTTAATTAGGAGACTATATATAATTAGGATACCTAGGGTAATCTATAATCTATAGACTCTTAGCGCTATAGATTATAGATTAGGATAATCTATAATCTACTAGTCTTAGTAACTATAGATTATAGATTACGATAAGTATATAGTTAGTAGGATGCGTATTATTAGGATAGTA
This sequence comes from Ophiosphaerella korrae, assembly GCA_028456385.1. Taxonomy (NCBI): domain Eukaryota; kingdom Fungi; phylum Ascomycota; class Dothideomycetes; order Pleosporales; family Phaeosphaeriaceae; genus Ophiosphaerella; species Ophiosphaerella korrae. The sequence continues at coordinate 886 of JALNQF010000147.1, forward strand.
TTAGTAATTTAATCCTTTAACTATAGAACGCTAATACAAGATAGTTACAAAATATTTTCTATTGTTTATAGTTATTATAGATTACCTTTCTAAGCTTTTACTATTAACTCTTAATCTACTAACCTCTATAATATAGGTACCTATAGTTAACAATAGGTAGCCTATAACACCTTGCTAATTTAGTTATTATAAGAAGTAAAGTGTAAGTAACGTATAGTCTAGCTAACACGATAGTAGAAAGTTTAACTAAATAAATAAGTAAAGCCCCTAGGAGTAGTCCTAAATTAGATAGTACTGTATAGGAAATAATTAAAGGTTATCTTAACTAACTAATTAATAACAAAGAAGATATAAAAATAGTAATTAACGCCTTAGAAACGTAGAATAAGGAATTACAAGATTACGCGAAATAAAACAAGGTATAGATTAAGGCTATTATTAAAGGATAAAACTAGATAGAACTAATTACCTAAAGATTAGAGATAAGTGCAACAAAGAAACTACTAAAGATACTTATTCTTAAGAAGTTTAATAGAATAAGAGAGAAACTAAGACTCTTTATTATATTAGTATAACTCTAGATAGATATATAAGTACTATACTTTAATATAGAAGAAAAGAAAGTAATATATATTAGATTATACCTTAAAGAAGACGTAATAAGATAGTATAAGCTTTACTAGATAGACTATATAATATACTCTCTAATAACCTAGAAAGATAAAACTAGAGCTATTTTTAGAAGTTATAAATACTTTACTAAATAAATAAGAGTAGCGTTTAGAGATATAGATATTACCTAATAAGCTAAAGAGTAGCTAGAGAAGCTTATATAGAACTAGAGTATTCCTAAGTACGTATTATAGTTTAAATAACTATTGTAAAATATAGAATAGAACGAGTTAGCTTTAATATTACGATTTAAATAAAGACTAAACTTAAAGATCTAATATAAGATAATATATATAGAGAAACTAAGGATACTAGAAGCTCTAAAGAAATAAGTAATATAAATTAATAACAATCTTTAAGAATAGAAGAAAAACAAATATAGAGGTTATACTTAAAACTATAATAAGGGAGACCTTATAGTCTTTAACGCTAATAAGGATAAAAAGAAAAAGAAGAATAAAGACTTTATATACTTTAATTATAGTAAACTAGGCTACTACGTAAAAAACTATAGATCTAAGTTAAAGAAGGATATAGTATACTATAAATATAAGAAACTAGGATACTTTGTAAAAGAATATAGAAGTAAAGACTCTAAGAAAGAAACTTAGTTAAAAACAACTAAGAAGAAGAAGGAAGTACTATAAGTATAGGCTAAACCTTAAGAGAAAGTAGCTAAAAGTAAAGAAGTATAATACGTAATACTTTATTAGACCTTTTGTTATAATAATAACTACTATATATATTTTTCTCGGAAGTAGGGAGTAGTATAGTTCCTATAGAAATAGAAATATAGAGTAGCTACGATAAAAGAAAGAATAAAAGCTTAGCTAGAAGAAATAGCCTAAGTAATAGACCTACTAATAGAAGATTTAGAAGGAGAAAAACCTCTAGTACTATTAATTTAGGCTAAAAGACTAGCACTAAATAAAGAGACTATAATAACTACCTCTAAAAAACTATAAAGAAGTAAGAGATAGGTTAGTATAAAAGGTATAAAGTATACCTAGCTAATAATATATAGCTATAATAGCTATACTATAATAAATATAAAGGAATAAAATAAAGAATAGAGATTCGTTTAAATATACTTAATAGTTATAAGTATAGAGGAAGCGTATAAAGACTAGAAAGAACGTAATCCTAAAGAAATAAAGTTTATACTATGTTAAGAATAGATAAAGTAATATATAGTTATAGTAAGAAGGATACTTATACTAAGAGAATAGTAGTACCTTATAAGAAAGATATAATAGATTAACAAAGCCTATATACTAAGAGTACTAGTAGTATACTATATCCTAACTATAAATATACTTAGTAAAGACAAGTACTAGGAAGGGGATAATAAGATAATAGATCTAGAATATCTAGTATATTTTAAAGTATTATAGATATTATACCTAGATAAGAATTATATTATATATAGAAACTCTAAAGTAAATAATAATATATAGCCTATAAGGAAAAGAGGCTATAACTATATAAGAGTAATTATAGTAGAAAGTATCTAAGGATAGGAAATAATTCTCGAAGATAGATACCTAGTAGTAAGACCTAGATCTAAGTTAACTAAGAAATGCGTCTAGGGAGGACTATAGTATAAATATTCAAATAATAAATATCTAAAATATAAGATATATAAACTTAAAGTAAAGTTATAGCCTTAAAAGGATAGACAATTTATAAAGTTACTAAAGTAAGAAAAGCTAAAAAGCGTAGAAGGCCTATATATTATAAAAATAAGTATATACTAAGGAAAGAAAGTATAATTAATAATTAATAGTAGAGCTACAAGAAACTTTATATTAAAGAAGTTTATAGAAATATAAGGAATAAAATTCATAATAAAGAAATACCTTTAATAACTAAGTACGATTAAAAGAAAACTATTCTAGAAACCTATATAGTTTGAGATAGTACCCTTAATACTAAGGTTAGAAAGACTAGAGATTAAGAATATAGTTATAGATATAACAACAATTAATAATAAATAAGATATAATATTAGGTATACTATAGTTATAAATAACTAACCTATATATTAATTAGAGAACTAGAGAAATTAGTTACTATAAGATAAATATATTAAAAGCTAACATAAGTACTTATAAAGGAGAATTCTCTAAAGAATATAAGAAATAGGAAAAATAGCTTATAGAGCTAGAAGATTACCTTCTAGAATATTAACTATAGGACTTAGCTATAGAACTAGAAGAAGGTAAAAATATAGAATAGAGCCTAGTCTATAAAAAGATAGAAGAAGAATCTAAAATTAAATAGATATTTATCTAAAATATAATAAAAAAAGGATAGATAAGAGAATCTAAATCTTTAGTAATATACAGACTTATATTTATAGATAAGAAAGGAACAAGTAATAAGAGACTCTACGTAGATTTTAGAAAAACTAACATAATTATAAATAAGAACTAATACCTACTACTATAAATAGATAGAATACAAGATAGACTATTAAAAGTAAAAATCTTTACTAAGCTAGATATCTAAAACGCCTACTACTAGATTAGAATTAAAGAAGGCGATAAATAGAAAATAGCGTTTAGAATATAGTATAGACTATATAAATACTTAGTTATACTATTTAGCTTAATAAACGTACTAGTAGTATTCTAAGAAAGAATTAATATAGTACTAAGAGAGTACTTAGATATATTTATATTTATATACTTAGACAACATCCTTATATTCTTAGAAATAGAGGAGGAACACGTATAATACGTATATAAGGTACTAGAAAAACTAATAAAAACTAAGCTGTTCCTTAAAATAAGAAAATGCGAGTTCTATACAAAGAAAATAGATTTCCTTAGATTTATTATTAAACTAGGAAAAATTAAGATTAACCTAGAAAAGATTAGATTAATTAACGAATAGCTAACACTAAGAAACCTAAAAGAAGTACAATAATTTTATAGGCTAGTAAACTTTTATAGAAAATTAATAGTAAGATATTCTAAAGATATAGAACCTATTATAAGGCTTATAAAGAAAGATACGCTATTTAAATAGATAAAGGAATGTAACGAAGTATTTAATAAAATTTAGAAGAAGTTTATAGAAAACCTAGTTATTAGAATATATAACCTAGACCTACTAGCAAAAGTAAAAATAGATATATCTAACTTAGTCTATAGAATAGTACTAATTTAAGAAGACCTAAAAACTAAAATAGAATACCTAGTTAAATACTTCTCTAAGAAGATAGAAATAGTAGAACTTAACTACCTAATCTATAATAAGGAGATACTAGTAATCTATAAAGTATTTAAATAATAGAGAGTATACTTATAAAGAGTAAAGTACTAGACAAAGGTCTATATAGACTATAAGAATTTTATAAGATTTATAATAAATAAGGAGTTATTATAATACTATACAAGATAGTAAGAATTTCTATTAATATTTTATATAGAAATTATATATATAAAAGGAAAAGATAATTAATTTATAGACGCCCTTAGTAGAAGACTAGACTTATAAGAAGAAGTAAGCGCTACTAGTATAGTTCTAGTTAAGAACGAAGAAGGATATTTAGTCCTAAACACACCTAAGATAGCTATAATACTTAAAAGAATAAGTAGTAAGCTAGATAAATAGATTTAAAAAATAACGCAAGAAGTATTTAAAGAAATAGAGAAACTAGAAATCTAAGAAGGATTTATATAAGCTTATAGAAGAATATATATTCTAAGTAAAATTTAGAGAGAATTTATATAATAATTCTATAAATTGCTAGTATATAGTTACTAAGGTATTAATAAAATATTAGATAGATTACTATAAAACTATTATATTCTAAGAGTAAGATAATTAGTAATAAAAGTACTATAAAACTATATAGAATACTATAGGAATAAATATAATAGATACGCACTATATAGAATATTATAACTAGTAGAAGTACTAGAAAAACTATAAGGAGTTATTATAATAGACTTTATTACGAAGCTACCTAAGTCTAAAGATCTAATATTAGGAGTTAAGTATAATAGAATTATAATAATAGCAGATAAACTTATAAAGTATATATACTTTAGACTATATAAAGAGAAAAGTAAGATAGAGGTTACTATATACTAAGTTCTAAGAACTATAATTAGTTAATATAGACTACTAGACAAAATTATTATAGATAAAGATATACAATTTATATTAAAACTATAGGGAATAATATTAGCGTAATTAGGAATATAATATACAATATCTACAGTATATTAACTATAAATAGATAGATAGTTAGAATAAATAAATTAGATAGTAGAATAGTACTTAAGATACTACCTTAACTATAACTAGAATAACTAGGTATAGCTACTACCTATAGCACAACTAGTATATAATAGTATAAAGAATATAGTAATAGGAGTATTACTCTTCTTTATAAACTATAGATTTAAACCTAATATATACTAGACACTAAGGAACTAAATATCTTAGTTTCTAAGAAGAGAAAACTTTACTAATAAACTTAAAGATATATATAATTAATTAAGATAAGATGTAGAATTCCTATATAACTAAATAGTAAAATACTACGACAAGAAATATAAAGAGAGACCTTAATTTAGAGAAAGAGAAAAAGTATAGTTTGTATAAAAGAATATTAAGAGTAAGTAACTAAGTTTAAAATTAGACTATATTAAGATAAGACTATACAAAGTAGAGAAAGAAGTTATACTAGTTATATTTAAACTAAAGCTACTAGATAAGATAAGGATATACCTAATATTCTACGTAGCCCTACTAGAACAAGTACTATAAGAAGTAAAACTACTAGTATATAAAGTAGATATATATAGAGAATAAGAAGAATAAGAAGTTAAAGAAATCTTATAGTACTAGTTCTATAATAGGAGAAACTACTACCTAGTAGAATAAATAAGTATAGACAAAAAAAGACAATTATAAGAGAAAATATAGGAACTAGAAGATAATCTTAATTACTCTAAGAAACTAGAAGACTTTTAAAGTTAAAACCTTCTAGAACGCCTAGTAGTAAACTAAGAGAACTAATATTACTAAAAATAGATAGAGAGATAATAAGAACGTCTAATACAAGATCTACTACAATAAACGCCTTATCTAAGTCTAGCTTAGCTTCTAGAGCTACTAACTACTTAGCTAATTTATTATTATTTAAGGCCTTTATCTTATAAAGGCGAGAGAGACAAGCTTAATTCTCTACTAGCTTACTCTACGTAAGCTCTTAGATTTACTTATACTTAGCTTTAGCCTCTACAATTTAAGATAGTAATTTCTTTTAAGTCTAGTTAATAGCTTTCCCTATTATTATTAAGCTTAGACGTAAGAATAAGTATAATAAACGTACACTTAGAAAGAGAAATACTAGATATATTATAAGAACTATATATATTCGCGTAAATATACGCCTTATAAGCCCTACTATTGTTTATAGAAATAATATAAAGAAGAGATATAGGATATAATTTAAGAGAAGTATAATAAGAATAAGGAAATATTATAATACTATTACGTAATATATAATTAGTAAGAAGATAGTAATAGTATATAGATAAAATAGGTATTAGGGAGGATAAAGAACTCTACATTAATAAAGAAACTAGATTAATAACTTTAGCTCTAGAATAGATAAACTAAGACTTATCTAGAGGAGGAGATAGTGTTATAGGCGTAATAGAAGAAATTAAGATAGAACTAATTAGTCCTAACTTAGGCGCTAATAAAATATAAGACAAGTAGAGTAATAATCTTAATTAAGAGACTACACATAATTAGGATACCTAGGGTAATCTATAATCTATAGACTTTTAGCGCTATAAATTATAGATTAAGATAATCTATAATTTACTAGTCTTAGAAACTATAGATTATAGATTATAATAAGTATATAGTTAGTAGGATACGTATTATTAGGATAGTATTAGCAATTTAATCCTTTAACTATAGAACACTAATACAAGATAGTTATAAAATATCTTCTATTATTTATAGTTATTGTAGATTACCCCCCCGAGCTTTTACTATTAACTCTTAATCTACTAACTCTTCTAATATAGGTGCCTATAGTTAATAATAGGTAGCTTATAATATTATTCTTTCTTCTTTTATCTTTACTAAGAGTTTAATAAGTCTTTTAGTATTAATAGTGTTATAGCTTCTAGATATATATTTAGCGTTAGCTATTTACTTAAAAAAAACTTAATCTTATAATCTTTAATTATCTTTTACTAGAATCCTAATAGTATTTTAATTTTCTTATAGCGTCTATACTTTTTTAGTATATAGGTTGACTAGAATAGGTTAATATATTAGTTATTTACAAGTATCTTACTTATATTTATATCTTCCTTAGTTATACCTAGAAAGTACTTAGCTTCTTACTTATCTTATAAGTATTATTTATATTTATTATTTATATACTCTTTTTAGTTCTATTTATATTTAGATCTACTATAAAAGAAATATCTAGATCCTATCTTATTAAAATAGTAGGTAAGGTAGTTATTATAGTAATATCCTATCTATAATAGTAATAGATAGTAAAGGTTATATAGGTATAGCTAGTATTATAGTTCTTATATTAATACTAGATCTATAATAATTAGCGCCTAATTATTATTAGTATATAATAATTTATATTACTAGGTCTACTTTACTTTATATATTTAGCGTTCTTTATCCTACTATTCTTTTACTTAGTAGTAGCTATCTACTAGTCTCTAGATTTCTTTTATAAATCTATCTTATACTTTAGTATTCTCTTACTTTAGCTTTAGTATTCTAGGTACTATTTTATATTTAGAAGTCTTAAGCTCTTAGTTTTCTATTCTATTTTTATCTTAGGCTATATATACTTACCTTCTTAGATATAGAATTATCTTGCACTTATACTCTACTCTTCTCTAGTATAGCTAAAGGTATTCTAAAGTATTTATCTTAGCTTACTTCTACTTTAGCTAGTACCTCTTTATATAGCTTTATACTCCTAGTAGTATATTTATAGCTTTTACTTTATTATCTATTATAAAGTTACTTAGCTTTATAGTAATCTTATAGTAGTTATATCTTTTACTTATATTTTATTACTAGAGGTTTATAGTCTTGTAATCTCTCTTCTCTTAGCTTCCTCTAAGGATTACTTCTTATTCTTCCTCTCTATTATTATCTTACCTTTTAAGTATATTAATTTATTATATAATCTTGTTCTTTACTTAGTAGTTTTTTACTAGGTGCCTTATTTTACTATACTTATAGTATTTTTAGTTTTCTACTCCTTTAGAGTTCTTATAGTAATAGTATTCTTGTTTTCTTAGGTTTACGTTATTAACGTATATCTTATCTAGCCTAAAGTATTTATATCTACCTTAAACTTAGTTATTCTTATATTAGTACTTATACTTAGGTTTATACTTCTTATTATCTATACGTAGTACTTTACTATTCTTAGCTTTTACTATATATTTATATAAATAGTTATTAACTTAAATTACTTCTTCTATTAAGTCTTCTAACGTTTTAATCGTAGCTCTACTACGTATTAGCTTACCTAAAATATTACTTTTAGGTTCCCATTAAAATATCCTTATTAATAACTTATTATTCTATTCTATTTATATCGCATAGCTTTAGAATTTATTAGTATAGTCTAATACTACCTTATATTATTATAGATACTATATTATGCACTTTACTACTACTATCTTATTTACTAGTAAAAAGGCTTATTATACTTTATCTTTAAACTTAATCTATTCTTTAAATATCTTATTATAGTTATTATTATTATTATTAAGGTATTTGTTAAAGTATAGTATAACTTATTTCTCTACCTTACCCCTTATATAAGATAATATAAGTATAGCTCTATCTTTATCTTAAACTTAGTCTACCTTAAAGAAGAGATTAAGTTATAAAATCTATAGCTTAAGCTTATTTTATTCTCTATAGTAAAAGTCTAGCTTAGTATCTTTAGAAGTAGTAGTATAAGTTACTCCTACACGCTAGTTATCTATTTTTATTAATATATTACTTATCTTAAGAGTATTTAATATATTAAGTCCTTAGAACTAGTAAAAGTAATAAGGGTAAGTAGGCTTTTATAAGATAAGTAAAGTTAATAAATAAGTTAGTTACTTAACTTAATTAATAGTTAGCTTTTATTAGAGTATTATAAGGTATATAAGTATTAATAAGTAAATAAGAATCTAATTAAAGTATTAGTTATAATACTCTATTAAGATAAGAAGTAAAGAAAAGATTAAATATAATAGTCTATAAAGGTCTACTAACGTCTCTATATACTACTATCTAGCGTTTATTCCTAAGCGCTTACTCTAGAGCGTTTACTCTAGAGCGCTTATTCTAGAGTATTTACTCTAGAGCGTTTACTCTAAAGCGTTTACTACTAAATAGTTATGTATTTTACTACGCTATATTACTTAACCTAATTGCGTACAATATAATAGCTTACCTACTACTTAGTATTATAACACTTTCTAGCGTATCTCTAGTAAATTATAAGTTAATAATACTTATCTATATATTTATACTTATTTATAATAGAGAGAGCTATTAACTACACTTAAGATAAACTATCTAGATAGATTATAGAGGCTAAAAAAGAATATAATTAGATTCTAAGTATATAAGTAGAAAATTATACCTACTTAGTTTATCTTTATAAGATAAAAGCCTTAAATAATAAGAAGTCTATTACATAAGCTATCTTTATAGAGTCTAAGCTTAATTTTAAAGCTACTATAGAGGCTACTTTTACTCTTACTATATTAAGTATTCTTATTACCTTTCTATCTAGTAGTAGTAATATTAATTTTCTTAGTTTACTATATATAAGGTAGTCTAGAAGGTTTTAACTTTAGAACTCTTCTAGTTTCTTAAAGTAATTAAGGTTATCTTCTAGTTCCTATATCTTTTTCTATAGTTACTCTTTCTCGTTTATACTTATCTATTTTATTAAGTAGTAGTTTCTTTTATTTTAGAACTAGTACTATAAGATTTTTTTAACTTCTTATTCTTTTTAATCTCTATATATATTTACTTTATACACTAGTAGTTTTACTTTTTATAGTACTTTTTCTAGTAGTACTATATAAAATATTAGGTATATCCTTATTTTATCTATTAGCCTTAGTTTAAATATAACTAGTATAACTTCTTTTTTACTTTTATATAGTCTTATCTTAATATAATCTAGTTTAGATATTATAAGTATAATAGAGGAAATTAAGATAGAGCTAATTAGTCCTAACTTAAATGCTAACAAAGTATAGGACGAGTAGGGTAATAATCTTAATTAGGAGACTATATATAACTAGGACACTTAGTATAATCTATAATCTATAGATTCTTAGTATTAATAGATTATAGATTAGGAAGATCTATAATCTACTAGTCTTAGTAGCTATAGATTATAGATTATAATAAGTATATAGTTAATAGGGTGCGTATTATTTAGATAGTATTAGTAATTTAATCTTTTAACTATAGAACGCTAATATAAGATAGTTGTAAAACATCTTCTATTATTTATAGTTATTGTAGATTACTTTTAAGCTTTTACTATTACTTTATAGTTTACTAACCCTCTAATATAAGTACTTATAGTTAATAATAGGTAGCTTATAATACCTTACTAATTTAGTTATTACAAGAAGTAAAGCGTAAGTAGCGCGTAGTCTAGCTAACACGATAGTAGAAAGTTTAACTAAATAATTAAGTAAAGCCCCTAGGAGTAGTCCTAAATTAGACAGTACTATATAGGAAATAATTAAAGGTTGTCTTAACTAACTAATTAACAATAAAGAAGATATAAAAATAGTAATTAATACCTTAGAAACGTAGAATAAGGAACTAAAAGATTACGCAAAACAAAACAAGGTATAAATTAAAGCTATTATCTAAGGATAAAACTAGATAGAACTAATTACTTAGAGACTAGAGATAAGTACAATAAAGAAACTACTAAAGATACTTGTTCTTAAGAAGTTTAATAGAATAAGAGAGAAGTTAAGACTCTTTATTGTATTATTATAGCTCTAGATAGATATATAAGTACTATACTTTAATATAGAAGAAAAGAAGGTAATATATATTAGACTATATCTTAAAGAAAACGTAATAAGATAGTACGAGCCTTACTAGATAGATTATATAATATATTCTCTAATAATATAGAAGGACGAGACTAGAGCTATTTTTAGAAGTTATAAATACTTTACTAAATAAATAAGAGTAGCGTTTAGAGATATAGACGTTACCTAATAAGCTAAAGAGTAGCTAGAGAAGCTTATATAGAATTAGAGTATTCCTAAGTATATATTATAGTTTAAATAACTATTATAGAATATAGAATAGAATAAGTTAGTATTAATATTACGATTTAAACAAAGACTAAATTCTAAGATCTAATACGAGATAATATATATAGAGAAACTAAAGATACTAGAAGCTCTAAAGTAATAGGTAATATAAATTAATAACAATCTTTAAGAATAGAAGAAGAACAAGTATAGAGGTTATACTTAGAACTATAATAAGAGAGACCCTATAGTCTTTAATATAAATAAAGATAAGAAGAAAAAGAAAAATAAAGACTTTACGTACTTTAACTATAGTAAACTAGGCTACTACGCAAAGAACTATAGATCTAAGTTAAAGAAAGATATAGTATACTATAAATATAGGAAACTAGGATACTTTATAAAGGAATATAGAAGTAAGGACTTAAAGAAAGAAAACTAGTTAAAGACGACTAAAAAGAAGAAAGAAGCACTATAAGCCTAGGCTAAACCTTAGGAAAAGGTAGCTAAGAGTAAAGAAATACAATATATAATAATCTACTAGACCTTTTATTATAATAATAACTACTATATATATCTTTCTAGTAAATAGAGAGAAGTATAGTTCTTATAGAAATAAAGATATAGAGTAGCTATAATAAAAGAAAGAATAAAAGCTTAGCTAGAAGAAATAGCCTAAGTAATAGACTTACTAATAGAAGATTTAGAAAGGGAAGAGCCTCTAGTACTATTAATCTAGGCTAAAGGAATAGTACTAGATAAAGAGACTACTACAACTACTTCTAAAGGATAGTAAAGAAGTAAAAGATAAGTTAGTATAAGAAGTATAGAGTATACCTAGCTAACAATATATAGCTATAATAGTTGTATAATAATAGATATAGAGGAATAAAATAAAAAATAGAGATTTATTTAGATATACTTAATAGTTATAAGTATAGAGAATGTGTATAAAGACTAGAAAGAACGTAATCTTAAAGAAATAAAGTTTATACTATTTTAAGAATAGATAAAGTAATATATAGTTATAGTAAAAAGAATACCTATACTAAAAGAGTAGTAATACTTTATAAGGAAGACGTAATAGATTAATAAAGCCTATACACTAAAAGTACTAGTAATATACTATATCTTAATAATAAATACACTTAGTAAAAACAAGTACTAGGAAGGGGATAACAAAATAATAGATCTAGAATATCTAGTATATTTTAAAGTATTATAGATATTATACCTAGACAAGAATTGTATTATATATAGGAACTCTAAAGTAAATAACAACGTATAGCCTATAAGAAGAAGAGGCTATAACTATATAAGAGTAATTCTAGTAGAGAATATCTAAGGATAGGAAATAATTCTAGAAGATAGATACCTACTAGTAAGACCTAGATCTAAGTTAACTAAGAAATACGTCTAGAGAGGACTATAGTATAAATATATAAATAATAAATATCTAAAACACAAAGAATATAAACTTAAAGTAAAGCTATAGCTTTAGAAAAATAGATAGTTTATAAAAACGCCTAAGCAAGAAAAGCGAGAAGGTATAGGAGGCTTATATATTATAAAAAAAGGTATATACTAAGGAAGAAAAGTATAATTAATAATTAATAGTAGAGCTACAAGGAACTTTATATTAAAGAAGTTTATAGAAATATAAGGAATAAAGTATATAATAAAGAAGTACCCCTAATAACCAAGTACGATTAAAGGAAAACTATTTTAGGAACCTATATAGTTCGAGACAGTACCCTTAATATTAAGGTTAGAAGGATTAGAAATTTAGAATATAGTTATAGATATAATAACAATTAATAATAAACAAGATATAATATTAAGTATACTATAGTTATAAATAACTAACCTATATATTAATTAGAGAACTAGAAAAATTAGTTATAATAAAATAGATATATTAAAAGCTAATATAGACACTTGTAAAGGAGAATTCCTTAAAGAATATAAGAAATAGGAAAAATAGCTTATAGAGCTAGAAGATTACTTTCTAGAATATTAACTATAGGACTTAGTAATAGAACTAGAAAAAGGTAAAAATATAGGATAGAGCCTAGTCTACTAAAACATAGAAGAAGAATCTAAAATTAAACAAACGATCTAAAATATAATAAAAAAGGGATAGATAAAAGAATCTAAATCCTTAGTAGTATATAGACTTATATTTGTAGATAAAAAAGGGTCTAGTAATAAGAGACCTTACGTAAATTTTAGGAAAACTAACATAATTATAAATAAGAATTAATACCTACTACTATAAATAGATAGAATACAAGATAGACTATAAAAAGTAAAAATCTTTACTAAACTAGATATCTAAAACGCCTACTACTAAATTAGAATTAAAGAAAGTAATAAGTAGAAAATAGTATTTAGAACATAGTATAGACTATACAAATACTTAGTTATACTATTTAGCTTAATAAACGTATTAGTAGCATTCTAAAAAAGAATTAATATAGTACTAAGAGAATACTTAGATATATTTATATTTATATACTTAGACAATATCTTTATATTTTTAGAAATAGAGGAAGAATACGTATAACACGTGTATAAAGTATTAGAAAAACTAGTAGAAAATAAATTATTTCTTAAAATAAGAAAATGCGAATTTTATATAAAGGAGATAGACTTCCTAGAGTTTATTATTAAACTAGGAAAAATTAAGATTAATCTAGAAAAGATTAAATTAATTAATAAATAGCTAACACTAAAAAACCTAAAAGAGGTATAATAGTTTTATAGGCTAGCTAACTTTTACAAAAAGTTAATAATAAGATATTCTAAAGATATAGAACTAATAATAAGACTTATAAAGAAAGATACGCTATTTAAATAGATAAAGGAATGCGACGAAGTATTTAAAAGGATTAAAATGAAATTTATAGAAAACCTAGTTATTAGAATATATAACCTAGACCTACTAGTAATAGTAAAAATAGATGTATTTAATTTAGTCTATAGAATAGCACTAATATAGGAAGACTTAGAGACTAAAAAAGAATACTTAGTTAAGTACTTCTGTAAGAAAATAAAAATAGTAGAATTTAACTACTTAATCTATAATAAGGAGATACTAGTAATCTACAAAGTATTTAAATAATAGAGAGTATATCTATAAAGAGTAAAGTATTAGATAAAGGTCTATATAGACTATAAGAATTTTATAAGATTTATAATAAATAAAGAGTTATTATAACGCTATATAAGATAGTAGGAATTCCTATTAATATTTAATATAGAAATTATATATATAAAAGGGAAAGATAATTAATTTATAGACGCCCTTAGTAGAAGACTAGACTTACAAGAAGAAGTAAGCGCTACTAGTATAGTTCTAATTAAGAACAAAGAAGGATATTTAGTCCTAAATACACTTAAGATAGCTATAACACTTAAAAGAATAAGTAGTAAGCTAGATAAATAGATTTAGAAAATAATATAAGAAGTATCTAAAGAAATAGAGAAACTAGAAATCTAAAGAGGATTTACACAAGCTTATAAAAGAATATATATTCTAAGTAAGATTTAAAGAGAATTTATAAGATAATTCTACAAGTTACTAGTATATAGCTACTAAGGTATTAAGAAGATATTAGATAGACTACTGCAAGACTACTATATTCTAAAAGTAAGATAACTAGTAATAGAAGTACTACGAGACTATATAGAGTGCTACAAGAATAAATATAATAGGTACATACTATATAGAATACTATAACTAGTAGAAGTACTAGAATAACTATAGAGAGTTATTATAATAGACTTTATTACAAAACTACTAAAGTCTAAAGACTTAATATTAGGAGTTAAGTATAATAGAATCTTAATAATAGTAGATAAGCTTATAAAGTATATATACTTCTAACTATATAAAAAGAAAAGCGAGATAGAGGTTACTATATATTAAGTTCTAGGAATAGTAATTAGTTAATATAGACTACTAGATAAAATTATTATAGATAGAGATAGATAATTTATATTAAAACTATAGGAAACAATAGTAGTGTAATTAGGAATATACTACGTAATATCTATAGTATACTACTTATAAATAGATAAATAATTAGAACAAATAAATTAGATAGTAGAATAATACTTAAGATGCTACCTTAACTATAACTAGAATAATTAGGTATAGTTACTACCTATAGCTTAGTTAGTATACAACAGCGCAAAGAATATAATAATAAGAGTATTACTTTTTTTTATAAATTATAGATTTAAGCCTAATATATACTAGATACTAAAGAATTAAATATCTTAGTTTCTAAGAAGAGAAAACTTTGCTAATAGACTTAAAGATATATACAATTAACTAAGATAAGATATAGAATTCCTATATAACTAAATAGTAAAGTACTATAATAAAAAGTATAAGGAAAGACCCTAATTTAGAGAGGGAGAAAAAGTATAGTTAGTATAAAAGAATATTAAGAGTAAGTACCTAAGCTTAAAATTAGACTACGTTAAGATAAGACTATATAAAGTTAAAAAAGAAGTTACGCTAGTTATATTTAGATTAAAGCTACTAAATAAAATAAAGATATACTTAATATTCTACGTAGCTTTACTAGAATAAGTACTATAAGAAGTAGAACTACTAGTATATAAAGTAGATACGTATAGAGAATAAGAGGAATAAGAAGTTAAGAAAATCTTATAATACTAGTTCTATAATAGAAGGAATTATTATATAGTAGAATAGTTAGGAATAGATAAGAAAGGATAACTATAAGAGAAAATATAAGAACTAGAAGATAATCTTAATTACCCTAAGAAACTAGAGGACTACTAAAGTTAAAACCCTCTAGAACGCTTAGTAGTAAACTAAGAGAACTAATATTACTAACAATAGATAGAGAGACGTTAAGAACGTCTAATATAAGACCTACTACAATAAATACTTTATCTAAGTCTAGCTTAGCTTCTAGAGCTACTAACTATTTAGCTAATTTCTTATTATTTAAGGCCTTTATCTTATAAAGATAAGAGAGATAAGCTTAATTCTCTACTAGCTTACTCTACGCAAGCTCCTAGATCTACTTATACTTAGCTTTAGCCTCTATAATTTAAGATAGTAATTTCTCTTAAGTCTAGTTAATAGCTTTCTCTATTATTATTAAGCTTAGATATAAGAATAAGTATAATAAACGTATACTTAGAAAGAGAGATACTAGATATATTATAAGAACTACGTATATTTGTATAAATATACGCTTTATAAGCTCTACTATTGTTTATAGAAATAATATAAAGAAAGGACTTAGGATTTAATTTAAGAGAAGTATAATAGAAACAAGGAATATTTTAATACTATTACGTAACACGTAATTAGTAAGAAGGTAGTAACAACGTATAGATAAAATAGGTATAAAGGAGAATAAAGAACTCTACATTAATAAAGAAACTAGATTAATAATACTAGCTCTAGAATAGATAAACTAGGGCCTATCTAAAGGGGGAGATAGTATTATAAGTATAATAGAGGAAATTAAGATAGAGCTAATTAGTCTTAACTTAAATACTAATAAAGTATAAGATAAGTAAAGTAATAATCTTAATTAGAAGACTATATATAACTAGGATACCTAGTATAATCTATAATCTATAGATTCTTAGTATTAATAGATTATAGATTAAGAAGATCTATAATCTACTAGTCTTAGTAGCTATAGATTATAGATTATAATAAGTATATAGTTAATAGGGTACGTATTATTAAGATAGTATTAGTAATTTAATCTTTTAACTATAGAACGCTAATACAAGATAGTTATAAAATATCTTCTATTATTTATAGTTATTATAGATTACCTCTAAGCTTTTACTATTACCTTATAGTCTACTAACCCCCTAATATAGGTGCCTATAGTCGACAATAGGTAGCCTATAATATTAGAACTTAATTATTTACTTTTAATATTTCTTTATATAAACTATACTTTTTTTCTCTCTTTAAATTAAAGTCTCTCTTAGTATTTCTTATTATAGTATTTTACTATTTAATCTTATAGGAATTCTACGTCCTATTTTAGTTAGTTGTGTATTTCTTTTAGTTTATTAGTAAAGTTTTCTCTTCTTAAAGACTAAGATACTTAAAATCTTAGTATTTAGTATATATTTAAGTTAAATCTATAGTTTATAAAGAAAGGTAATACTTTTATTACTATATTTCTTATACTATTATATACTAACTATACTATAAGTAGTAACTATACCTAATTATTCTAATTATAGTTAAGGTAGTATTTTAAGTATTATTTTAATATCTAATTTATACGTTCTAATAATCTATCTATTTATAGGTAGTATACTATTAATATTATATACTAGATCCTTAATAATACTACTATTATTCTCTATAATTTTAATATAAATCTTACGTCTCTACCTATAATAATTTTATCTAAGATACTATATAAGCTAACTATAGTCCCTAGAACCTAGTATATAGTAACTTCTATCCTACTTTTTTCTTTATATAGTTTAAAGTATAAGTACTTTCTAAGTTTATTAACTATTATTAAGATTCTATTATATTTAACTATTAATATTTAGTCTTTAGACTTTAGTAGTTTTGTAATAAAGTCTATTATAATAACTATCTAAAGTCTTTCTAGTATTTTAACTAGTTATAATATTCTATATAGTACGTATCTAGTATACTTATTTCTATAGTATTCTATATAATCTCTTAGTACTTCTATTACTAGTTACCTTACTCTTAAGATATAGTAATCTTTTAAGAGTCTATCTAATATTTTATTAATACTTTAATATCTATATACTAGTAGTTTTTAGAATTATTATATAAATTCTCTTTATATTTTACTTAGTATATACGTTCTTCTATATACTTTTATAATTTCTTAAATTTTAAGCTTTTTTATTTCTTTAGAAGCTTTCTCTATTTTTTTCTAAATCTATTTATCTAGCTTATTACTTTTTCTTTTAAGTATTGTAGCTATCTTAGGTATATTTAAGACTAAGTATCCTTCTTTATTTTTAATTAGAATTATAGTAGTAGCGTTTACTTCTTTTTATAAGTTTAGTCTTTTACTTAGAGCGTATATAAATTAGTTATCTTTACTCTTAGTATATATAATTTCTATATTAAATATTAATAAGAACTCCTACTATCTTATATAGTATTATAATAGATCTTTATTTATTATAAATCCTATAAGATTCTTATAGTTTATATAGACTTTTATTTAATACTTTACTTTTTATAAGTATACTCTCTATTATTTAAATACTTTATAGATTACTAGTATTTCTTTATTATAAATTAAGTAGTTAAGCTCTACTAGCTTTATTTTCTTAAAAAAGTATTTAACTAAGTATTCTTGTTTTATATTTTAGTTTTCTTATATTAGTACTATTTTATAGACTAAATTAGATACGTCTATTTTTACTATTACTAGTAAGTCTAAGTTATATATTCTAATAACTAGATTTTCTATAAATCTCTACTTAACTTAATTAAATACTTTATTATATTTTTTAGTCTATTTAAATAGTATATCTTTCTTTATAAGGTTTATTAGTAGTTCTATTAGTTAAAACTAATTAACTATTAGTTTTCTATAAAAGTTTACTAGTCTATAGAATTATTATACTTCTTATAAGTTCTTTAATATTAGCTATTCTTAGATTACTTAAATCTTATTTAAGTTAATCTTAACCTTTTCTAGTACTTTTATAAACCCTAGGAAGTCTATTTCTTTTATATAAAATTTGCACTTTCTTGTCTTAAGAAATAATTTATTTTCTACTAGCTTTTCTAGTACCTTGTATATATATTATACGTATTCTTTCTTTATTTCTAAGAATATAAGGATATTATCTAGGTATATAAATATAAATATATCTAAGTACTTTCTTAGTACTATATTAATTCTTTCTTAGAACGCTACTAGTACGTTTATTAATCTAAATAGTATAACTAAGTATTTAAATAGTTTATATTATATTCTAAAAGTACTTTTCTATTTATCTCTTTTTCTAATTCTAATCTAGTAGTAGGCGTTTTAGATACCTGGTTTAATAAAGATTTAAGCTTTTTATAGTCTATCTTATATCTTATTAATTTATAGTCAAAGGTATTAGTTTTTATTTATAAGTACGTTTATCTTCTTAAAATCTACGTAAAGTTATTTTTTATTTATCCCTTTCTTATCTATAAATATAAGTCTATATACTATTAAGGAGTTAAATCCTTATATCTATTCTTTCTTAGTTACGTTCTAGATAAATACTCTTTTAATCTTAGATTCTTCTTCTATTTTCTTATAGACTAGGCTCTATCCTATATCTTTTCTTTCTTATAGTTTTATTACTAAATCCTATAGTTAGTATTTTAGGAGATAATTGTTAGCTTCTATAAGTTATTTCTCCTATTTCTTATATTTTTCTAGGAATTATCCTTTATACGTAGTTATATTAGCTTTTAATATATCTTTTTTAGAGTAGCTAATTCTTCCTATTTTCTAATTAATCTTTAGGTTAGTTATTTATAACTATAGTATACCTAATATTATATCTTGTTTATTATTAATTGTTGTTATATCTATAACTATATTCTTAATATCTAGACTTTCTAGTTTTAGTGTAGAGGATACTATTTTAAATCTAATAGGTTTCTAGAATAGTTTTCCTTTAATTATACTTAGCTATCTAGGGTACTTCTTTATTATATTGTTTATTCCTTAGTTTTCTATAAACTTCTTTAATATAAAGTTCTTTATAGTACTACTCTAATTATTAGTTCTACCTTTTTTTTTAATATATACCTATTTTTATAATATATAGGACTTCTATACCTTATACCTTTTCTTGTTTAGGTTTTTCTTTAAATTATCTATCTCTTTAGAGCTATTACTCTATTTTATATTTATAATTCTTATATTTTAGATATTTATTATAGGTATATCTATACTATAGCCTTAGTTTTACGTATTCTTTAGATAGCTTAGGTCCTAGTTTAATTACTATATATTCTTTATTAAGTATTCTAATTATTTTCTAACCTTAAATATCTTTCTTTATAATAATGTTTATATAGTTATATTGTTTTTTACGTTTTAGCTATATATAGTTTTATACTTTTATTTCTCTATATAATTGGTAGTATATATTTAAATATAATACCTATACTATTTCTAGATATACTAGATATTCTAGATCTATTCTCTTATTATCTTCTACCTAGTAACTATCTATACTAGGTCTTGTTATTATTAGGATATAGTATACAATTAGTACTTGTAGTATATAGAATTTATTAATCTATTACGTTTTTTTATAAAGTACTCCTATTCTCTCTATATAGCTATTCTTCTTACTATAACTATATATTATTCTATCTACTATTAAAATATTAATCACTTTATTACTTTAGGATTATATTCTTTCTAGTTATTATACGCTTTTTCTATACTTATAACTAGTAAGTATTTCTAAATAAATTTCTAGTCTTTATTTCTTTCTACTATATCTAATATTATACAGCTATTATAACTATATATATTTAACTAGGTATACTCTATATCTTTTATATTAATTTGTCTTTCTCTTTATAGTTCTTTAGAAGAGACTATTATAGTCTCTTTATCTAGTAATAGTCCTTTAGCCTAGATTTATAGTATTTAAAGTTCTTCTCTTTCTAAATCTTTTATTAGTAGGTTTATTATATAGGCTATTTCTTCTAGCTATACTTTTATTCTACTTTTCTTAGTTATAGCTACTCTATACTTTTATAGAAAATATCTTACTATTTATTTACTAGAAAGATATATATAGTAGTTATTATTATAATAAAAGGTCTAGTAGAGTATTATATATTATAGTTCTTTACTCCTAGCTATCTTCTTCTAAGGTTTAGCCTATACTTTAAGTACTACTTTCTTCCTCTTAGTTAAAAATAACTAAGTTTCTTTATCTTTCTTAGGGTTCTTATTTCTATTATCTTTTATAAAGTATCTTAGTTTTCTATATTTATAATATACTATATCTTTGTTTTTAAACTAATAATCTTTTATATAGTAGCCTTTCTTACTATAGTTAAAGTATATAAAGTCTTTATTCTTCTTCCTTTTCTTATCGTTATTAGTATTAAAGATTATAGAGTTTCTAGTATCTTAATTTCTAAGTTAGCTTCTATACTTATTTTTCTTTTATTTTCGAAGATTATTATTAATTTATATTACCTATTACGTTAGAGCTTCTACTATTCTTAGCTTTTCTATATAAATTATTTCGTATTATATTTTTATATTTAGTACTATTTAAATTATAATATTAAATATAGTTTATTCGATTCTAATTTTACAATAGTTATTTAAACTATAATATATATTTAGAAATACTTTTATTTTATATAAGCTTTTTAAGCCTTTCTTTAGCTTATTTAGTAATATCTATATCTCTAATCGCTACTCTTATTTATCTTGTAAAGTATTTATAGCTTTTAAAGATATCTTTTATTTTATCTTTCTAGTTTATCTAGGTATATATTATATAATCTATCTTGTAAGGCTTAAATAATCTTATTATATCTCTTTTAAGGTATATTCTAATATATATTACTTTTTTATCTTCTTTATTAAAGTATAGTACTTATATATTAATCTAAAGTTATACTAATACTATAAAAGGTCTTAGTTCCTTCCTTTTTCTATTATACTTTTTAAGTATAGGTATTTTTAGTAGTTTCTTTATTATACTTAATTTTAGTCTTTAGGTAATTTGTTCTATTTAATTCTATCCTTTAATTATAGCTTTAATTTATACTTTATTTTACTTTACGTATTCCTAGAGTTTATTATTTTATATTTCTTAAGCGTTAATTACTATTATTATATCTTCTTTTTTAGAGATTATATTATTTAGATAATCTTTAATTTACTTCTATATAGTATTATCTAATTTATAACTACTTATAGGTACTTTAGCTCTCTTCTTAGTTAAGCTTTCTAATATAATATTAGCTAGACTATAAGCTACTTATACTTTACTTCTTATAATAACTAAATTAGTAAAGTATAATAGGTCGCCCTATTATTAACTATAAGTAATCCTTTAAGAGAATTAGTAAATTAAGAGTTAATAATAAAAGCTTGTATAGTAATCTATAATAACTTATAAATAATAGAATATATCTTGTAATTGTCTTGTATTAGCGTTCCCTAGTTAAAAGATTAAATTACTAATACTATCCTAATAATATATAGTTTTATTAACTATATACCTTTACTAATCTATTTATATAACCTTATAATTCACTCTAATCTATTATACGTATTTATAGATTAGTTTACGTTTTATAAATCTAAATTGTAGTATACTTTGTTAGCGTCTAAGTTAAGACTAATTAGTTCTATCTCGATTTCTCTTGTTACGCTTATAATAAGTAGTAGTTAAAGTTAAAGACGTTAATTATAAAAAAGTAATATTTCTAATTTTAGAGTTAAAGCTAGTATTTAGTAAGTATAATACTAAAGTTTATAGTTTTTTTAGTATAAAGTTAAGTTCTATAATACTTTTATATATATAATATAGTAACTATAATTTATTTTTTATTACTTTTACTTTATACTAATAAAATTAAAACTAAAAGTATTTATAAAGAGGATAAAAAAGAGTAAAGTAAATACTACTAAGTAACTTAATAGTATTAAATCTTTATATAAGTAGTTACTATAAATATAAGCTTTATAAAAAGTAACTTTATTATTATAAAAAACTTAATTAGCTTAATATTTATAAAAATTAAAAAGTAAGGAGTAGTAAGTAACTTTATTAAAAAATTTAGTACTTAGTTCTTAATTTTGTAAGTACAAACTAGATTTATATATAACTAGTTATAAAAATATATAGTAGTTATAACTATATATAAAGTAACTTAATAAAGAAATTTTAAGAATTAATTAAAAAAAGTAATTAGTAAATAAACCTATTTTAGAATAAAAAAAATTTATTACTAAGCTAATTTAAATAAAAAGAAGCTAATAATAACTATAGATATTATAGTAGTATATAATATATATACTAATTATTATTACTTAAAGTTTTATATACTTACTTAGAATATACTTAAACTTATACTAAGTTATATATAAAAGAATATACTAGCTAATATAGCTAGTAATACTAGTTATATAGTTTAGTAAATATAATAAAGTTTAAGTTATTAACTACTTAAAGTTTTTTA
This sequence comes from Ophiosphaerella korrae, assembly GCA_028456385.1. Lineage (NCBI taxonomy): Eukaryota > Fungi > Ascomycota > Dothideomycetes > Pleosporales > Phaeosphaeriaceae > Ophiosphaerella > Ophiosphaerella korrae. The sequence continues at coordinate 24,120 of JALNQF010000147.1, forward strand.
AAAAAAATTTAGTAAATTAAAAGTTAATAATGTATAAAAAAGGTATTTTTTATATATTTTATTTTTATACTAATATTAGTAAGATTACAACTTACTATTATTATTACTAATATTAAAAACTTACTAATATTTAACTACTATTTTACTTTTAGTTACTATTTACTTAGATAGTTTTATTTACAATTTACTCTTTTTAAGTAATTATTAGATTTATATTATTAAGTTATTTTATATAAAATTTAATTTATATAATAGTAGATTTTGCTAAATATTTTATTTTTATAAACTTTTTTATTACTTAAAACTATACTAGAAACTTCTTTACTTATAATAAAGTTACTATAAAATAGTTAATTATAGCTAACTTTTAATTAAACTTAGTTAGTAAAAAAAAACTATACTACTAAGAATTATATTTTACTTTAGCTCTAGTATACTAAGTAACTTTTTAAGTTTTCTATATTATAGTTATAATAGGGTTACTAGGATTAACTTCCTTATAACCTTCTAGGGTATTAGTAGATTAAGAGTTAATAATAAAAGCTTATATTATAATTAGTAATAACTATAAATAATAGTTAATTTATATATATAATATTAAGTATTAGCGTTCTAGGTTAGAGATTAGATTACTAATATTATCCTAATAATACGTATTCTATTAACTATATACTTATACTAATCTATTTATATAATACTATAGATTACTACTAATCTATTTATATAGAACTACAAATTACCTTAATCTATTTATACGTTATTATAGATTACTCTAATCTATTTATACGTAATTATAGATTACTACTACGTATCCTAGTTATAAGTAGTCTCCTAATTAAAGTTATTACTGTACTCGTCCTATACTTTATTAGTATCTAAGTTAAGACTAATTAGTTCTATCTTAATTTCTCTTGTTACGCCTATAATACTATCTCTTCTTCTAAGTAGATTCTAGTTTATCTATCCTAGAGCTAAAGTTATTAACCTAGTTTCTTTATTAATATAGAGCTCCTTATCTTCTCTTATACTTACTAAATCTACTCTTTATTATCTTTAATTAATAGATTATATATTATATTATAGTATTACTATATTTTTTTATTCTTGTTATAAATCTTTAAATCCTCTTATAGAGTATATTTCTTTAAAGTATAGTAAGGCTTATAAGGTATATATTTATACTAATACTTATATATCTTATAATCTTTCTAGTATATTTCTTATAGAATATAAGTTAATAATACTTATTTATAATAGGGAGAGCTATTAACAATACTTAAGATAAACTATCTAAATAGATTACTAAGGCTAAAAAAGAACGTAATAAGATTCTAAGTATATAAGTAAAAAATTACACTTATCTAGTTTATCTTTATAAAACAAAGGCCTTAAATAATAAGAAGTCTATTACGTAAGCTACTTTTATAGAGTCTAAGCTTAATTTTAAAGCTATAGTAGAGGCTATTCCTATTATATTAGGCGTTCCTATTACCTCTCTATCTAGTAATAGTAAGGTTAATTTTCCTAGTTCGCCTTAAAGCGCTCTAGAGGGTTTTAATTTTAGAACTCCTCTAGTTTCTTAAAATAGTTAAGGTTATCTTCTAGTTCCTATATATCTTTTTATAGTTATCTTTTCTTGTCTATACCTATCTCTTTTACTAAGTAGTAGTTCTTACTATTATAGAACTAATATTCTAAGATTTCTTTAACTTCTTATTCTTTCTATTCTCTATACGTATCTACTTTATATACTAGTAGTTCTACGTTTTATAGTACTATCTCTAGTAGTACTATATAGAAGGTTAGGTATATCCTTATTTTATTTAGTAGCTTTAGTTTAAATATAACTAGTATAACTTTTATCTTAATTTTATATAGTCTTATCTTAATATAGTCTAATTTTAAACTTAGTTATTTACTCTTAATATTTTTTCGTACTAACTATACTTTTTCTCCTTTTCTAAATTAAGATCCTTTCTAGTATTTCTTGTTATAGTATTTTACTATCTAATTGTATAGAAACTCTACGTCCTATCTTAGCTAATTGTATATTTCTTTAAGTCTATTAGTAAGGTTTTCTCCTCTTAGAGACTAAGATTCTTTAGATCTTAGTATTTAATATATACTTAAGTTAAATCTATAATTTATAAAAAAAGATAATACTCTTATTACTATATTCTTTGCGCTATTGTTTACTAACTATACTATAGGTAGTAGCTATACCTAGTTATTCTAGTTGTAGTTAAGGTAATATCTTAAGTACTATTCTACTATCTAATTTATTTATTTAGATTATCTATCTATTAAGAAGTAATATACTATTAATATTATATAATTAATTCCTTTTTATACTATTATTATTTTCTATAGTTTAAATATAAATCTTACGTCTCTATCTATAATAATCTTGTCTAGAAGTCTATATTAACTAATTACAGTCCCTAGAATCTAATATATAGTAACCTTTATCCTACTTTATTCTTTATATAGCCTAAAGTATAAATATTTTATAAGCTTATCTACTATTATTAGAATTCTATTATATTTAACTCTTAATATTAGGTCTTTTAACTTAGGTAGCTTTGTAATAAAGTCTATTATAATAACTTCTTATAGTTATTCTAGTAATTCTATTAGTTATAGTATTTTATATAGTATATATCTACTATATATATATCTATAATATTCTATATAGTCTTGTAGTACCTCTATTACTAGTTATATTACTTTTAGGATATAGTAGTCTTATAATAATCTATCTAAGGTTTTATTAATTCTTTAGAGTCTATATATTAGTAATTTATAGAATTATTATATAAATTCTCTTTAGATCTTTCTTAGAATATATATCCTTCTATAGGCTTCTATAAATCCTTCTTAATTCTCTAGTTTTTCTATTTCTTTAGATACTTCTTGTATTATTCTCTAAATCTATTTATCTAGCTCGCTACTATTTCTTTTAAGTGTTATAGCTATTTTAAGTATATTTAGGACTAAATATCCTTCTTTATTCTTAACTAGAACTATACTAGTAGCGTTTACTTCTTTTTATAAGTCTAGTCTTTTACTAAAAGTATCTATAAATTAGTTGTCTTTCTTTTTTATATATATATTTTCTAAGTTAAATATTAATAAGAATTCCTACTATCTTATATAGTATTATAATAAGTCCTTATTTATTATAAATCTTATAAGATTTTTATAGTTTATGTAGACTTTTATTTAGTAATTTACTCTTTATAAGTATACTCTTTATTACTTAAATACTTTATAAGTTACTAGTATCTCCTTGTTATAAATTAAGTAGTTAAGCTTAGCTAGCTTTATTTTCTTAGAGAAGTATTTAACTAAGTATTCTTGTTTAGTCCTTAGGTCTTCCTATATTAGTACTATTCTATAGACTAAGTTAAAGGCGTCTATTTTTACTATTACTAGTAGGTCTAGGTTATATATCCTAATAACTAGATTCTCTATAAACTTTCTTTTAATTTTATTAAATTCCTTATCGTATTCCTTTATCTATTTAAATAGTATATCTTTTTTTATAAGCCTTATTATAAGTTCTATATCTTTAGACTATCTTACTATTAACTTCCTATAAAAGTTTACTAGCCTATAAAATTATTATACTTCTTTTATGTGTTTTAGTCTTAGCTATTTATTAATTAACTTAATCTTTTCTAGGTTAATTTTTATTTTTCTTAGTTTAATAATAAATCTAAGGAAATTTATTTCCTTTATATAGAATTTACATTTTCTTATTTTAAGAAATAGTTTATTTTCTACTAGCCTTTCTAGTACCTTGTACACGTATTATATATATTCTTCTTCTATTTCTAAGAATATAAAGATATTATCTAAGTATATAAATATAAATACATCTAAGTACTCTATTAGTACTATATTAATTCTTTGTTAAAATACTACTAGTGCGTTTATTAATCTAAAGAGTATACGTAGGGATTCATATAGTCTATATTACGTTCTAAACACTATTTTCTATTTTTTACCTTCTTTAATTCTAATTTAGTAGTAGGGGTTTTAGATATCTAGTTTTATAAAGATCTTTACTTTCTATAGCTTATCTTATATTTTATCTATTTATAGTAAGAGATATTAGTTCTTACTTATAATTATATTAGTCTTTCTAAAATCTATATAAGGTCTCTTATTATCTATTCCTTTCTTATCTATAAATATAAGTCTATATACTACTAAAGATTTAGATTCTTGTATCTATTCTTTTCTTATTATATTTTTAATAAATACGTATTTAATTTTAGATTCTTTTTTAGTCTTCTTATAGACTAAGCTCTATCTTACGTCTTTATCTTCTACTAGTTCTATTACTAAGTCCTATAGCTAATATTCTAGAAGATAGTCTTTAGGTTCTATAAGCTATTTTTCTTATTTCTTATATTCTTTAAGAAATTTCCCTTTATAAGTATTTATATTAGCTTTTAATATACCTATTTTGTAGTAGTTATTTTTTTCTATTCTCTAATTAATATATAGGTTAGTTATTTATAACTATAGTATTCCTAGAATTATATCTTGTTTGTTATTAATTGTTATTATATCTATAACTATATTTTTAATTATTATCCTTACTAGTTCTAGTGTAGAAGGAACTATTTTAAACCTAATAGGTTCTAAGAATAGTATTCCTTTAAATATACTTAGTTATTAAGGGTATTTCTTTATTATAGAACGTAGTCCTTATATTTTTATAAACTTTTATAATATAATATTCTTTATAGCTTTAGTATTAATTATTATTTATACTTTCTTTCCTTAGTATATTCCTTTTTTCGTTATATATAGGCTTCTTATACCTTCTAGCTATTTTTACTTAAGTAGTTTTATAAATTATCTATCTTTTTAAAGTTATAGCCTTACTTTAAGCTCATATTTCTTATATTTTAGGTGTTTATTATACGTCTATTTGTACTATAGTCCTCCTTAGATATATTTCTTAGATAGTTTTAGTCCTAGCCTTACTACTAGGTACTCTTCTTCTATTATTATTTCCTATCCTTAGATATCTTTTCCTAGAATTACTCTTATATAATTATAGCCTCTTCTTCTTATAAGCTATATATAGTTATTTACTTTTAAATTCCTAAATATAATATAATTCTTATCTAGGTATAATAGCTATAATACTTTAAAGTATACTAGATATTTAGGGTTTATTATTTTATTATCTTCTTCCTAGTATTTATTTTTTCTAAGTATATCTATAGTTAAGATATAGTAAACTACTAGTACCCTTAGTATATAGGCTTTATTAATTAATTACGTTTTTCTTATAAGAAACTACTATTCTCTTTACGTAAGTATTCTTCCTACTATAACTATATATTACTTTATCTATTCTTAAAATAGTATAAACTTTATTTCTTTAAAGTTTTGTTCTTTCTAGTCTTTATACGCTTTTTCTATACTTATAACTAGTAAGTATTTCTAAGTAAACTACTATTATTTATTTCGTTCTTTTATATTTATTATTATATAGCTATTATAGCTATATATAGTTAGCTACGCGTATTCTATACCTTTTAAGTTAGCTTATTTCTTACTTTCTTATAGTCTTTTAGAGGAAGCTATAGTAGTTTCTTTATCTAGTACTAGCTCTTTAGCCTAGATTAATAGAATCTAAGGTTTTTCTCTTTCTAAGTCTTCTATTAGTAGGTCTATTACGTACGCTATTTCTTCTAGCTACGCTTTTATTCTATTTTCTTTTATTACTACTACTTTATTTTTCTATAAGAACTATCTTACTCTTTACTTACTAGATAGATATATATAGTAGTTATCCTTATAGTAAAAGGTTTAATAGAGTATTATATATTATAGTTCTTTACTCCTAGCTATCTTCTTCTAAGGTTTAGCCTATACTTTTAGTACTTCTTACTTACTTTTAGTTATCTTTAACTAAGCTTCTTTATCTTTCTTATAGTCTTTACTTCTATAGTCTTTAATAAAGTATCCTAGTTTTCTATATTTATAATATACTATATCCTTTTTCTTTTATAATTAGTAGTCTTTTACGTAGTAGCCTTTTTTATAATAGTTAAAGTACGTAAAGTCTTTATTTTTCTTCTTTTTCTTATCCTTATAAGCGTTAAAGATTATAGAGTTTCTAGTATCCTAATTTCTAAGTTAGCTCCTTTACTTTTTCTTCTTCTATTCTTAAAGATTATTATTAATTTTTATTACCTATTATTTTATAGCTTCTCTAATTCTTAGTTTTTCTATATAAATTATTTTAAATTAGATTTTTATATTTAGTCTTTATTTAAATTGTAATATTAAGGCTAATTTATTCTGTTCTATATTTTATAATAATTATTTAAAATATAATATATATTTAGAGATACTTTTACTTTATATAAGCCTTTTAAGTTTTTCTTTAGCTTATTAAGTAATATTAGTATCCCTTAATACTACTCTTATTTGTTTAGTAAAGTATTTATTACTTCTAAAAATAGCTTTAGTTTTATCTTTCTATATTATTAAGGCGTATATTATATAGTCTATCTAGTAAGGTTTAAACTATCTTATTATATCTTCTTTAAAGTATATTCTAGTATATATTACTTTCTTCTCTTCTATATTAAAGTATAGTACTTATATATCTATCTAAAGTTATACTAATACTATAAAAGGTCTAAGTTTTTCTCTTATTCTATTAAATTTCTTAAGTATAGGTATCTTAAGTAGTTTCTTTATTGCGCTTATCTCTAGTCTTTAGGTAATTAGTTCTATCTAGTTCTAACCTTTAATAATAGCTTTAATTTATAATTTATTCTATTTTAAGTAGTCTTATAGTTCTTTGTTTTATATTTCTAAAGCGTTAATTACTATCTTTATATCTTCTTTTTCTAAGATTAAGTTATTTATATAATTTCTAATTACTATCTATACTATATTATCTAATTTATAACTACTTATAAGTACCTTAGCTACTTATTTAGTTAAACTTTCTACTTTTATATTAGCTAGACTATACGCTACTTACGCTTTGCTTCTTGTAATAACTAAATTAGTAAGGTATAATAGGGTTACTAGGGTTAACTTCCTTATAACCTTCTAGAATATTAGTAGATTAAAAGTTAATAACAAAAGCTTGTGTTATAATTAGTAATAACTATAAATAATAGTTAATTTGTGTATATAATGTTAAGTATTAGCATTCTAGGTTAGAGATTAGATTACAAATATTTTCCTAATAATACGCATTCTATTAACTATATACTTATACTAATCTATTTATATAATACTATAGATTACTACTAATCTATTTATATATAACTATAGATTACCTTAATCTATTTATATATTATTATAGATTACTACTACGTGTCCTAGTTATAAGTAGTTTCTTAATTAAGGTCGTTACTCTACTCGTCCTATACTTCGTTAGTATCTAAGTTAAGACTAATTAGTTCTATCTTAATTTCTCTTGTTACGCCTATAACAATAGTTTTACTTAAAGTTTATAGTACTTTCTTTTTACTAGTACTAGTGCTAATCTTCTAGAAAATAATATATACTAAAAAATAGTAGTTTAACTACTTTATAAGTTAGAAAGCTTTAACTTATATTTATAATATATACTTAATTTAAAATATAATTATACTAAGTATTAAAATTTAATAGTAGTATTAAAAAAATTCTATTAAATAATTATTAATTACTAATACTTAATTTATAAATACTAAGTAATAAAAAACTTTAATCTATATTAAAACTTTTACTAGCTAGTACTAAAAATTTAAATTTCTATAAGCTAATAGCTAAGTATACTAATATAGTATATAACTACTATTATATAGATATATAAAAAAATAAAAACTTTAATTTTTTTTAAAAGCTAGCTTCTTAAACTAAAATATTACTAGGTTATAACTTTTTTTTATACTTAGAATATATATAAGATAAAAATATACTATAAATAGTATACTATAGATTTAGTAAAAACTTATAAAATATATACTAAAACTAAGTCTTTATAAAATTTAACTTAAAAATTTACTATACTAACTATTTTAATAAAAAAAGTACTAAGTATAGTTAATAATATATTATAACTTTTATATAAAATAATAAAATAAAATAAATATTAAACTTTAAATATATTATTTAGCTAAAACTACTTAGTAAACTATATTGTTAACTTAATATAATTCTTTAATAAGTACTAAATACTTTCTTAGCTACTTTTTATAAATATATTGTAAAAAAATTTAACTTAGATATAAACTTTACTTTCTTTAACTAAAGTAGTTTCTTAATATATAAACAAGTTACTAAAGCTTTTTTTAATAACAAGGCTATCTTAAATAACTTAATTAATAATACTAAACTAAATATTAGCTAATTATTATTACATTAGCTTATACTAAAGCTAAAAAATATAAAAAAGCTAGAAAATAATTTATTACTAAATACTATAATTTATATAAACTTATAACAAGAAATAGTTTTTATATTTTAAAATAAACTTAAATAATTACTTACTATTGTAGTTATAACAAGAGAAAACCAACTTGGGCTAATTAGCTCTACCCTAGATACTAATAGTACGTATAATCTATAGGGCAATAAACTTAATTAAGAAACTAACTACAATAGAGATACGTAACAAATTCGCGATTTACGATCTTAGTAAATTTAAAGTATAAAGCTAAGTACGTAATAGATTTATAATTCGCGATCTTAGTAAATACAAAGTATAAAGCTAGCTAAGAAATATAGGTATATAGTTAGTAGTAATACGTATTATTAGGATAGTATTAGTAATCTAATCTTTAACCTAAAATACTAATACTTAACATTATATATATAAATTAACTATTATTTATAGTTATTACTAATTACAAATATAAGCTTTTATTATTACCTTATAATCTACTAATAACCTAGAAGTTATTAGGAAGTCGACCCTAGTATATCTATTACACCTTACTAATTTAGTTATTACAAGGAGTAAAGTATAAGTAGTATATAGTCTAGCTAATATAATAGTAGAGAGTTTAACTAAATAAGTAGCTAAAGCTCCTATAAGTAGTTACAAGTTAGATAATACTATATAGAAAGTAGTTAGAGAATATATAAATAACTTAATCTCTAAAAAAGAAGATATAAAAATAGTAATTAATATCTTAAAAACTTAAAACAAGAAACTCTAAGAGTATATAAAGTAAAACAAAGCTTAGATTAAAGCTATTATTAAAGGATAAAACTAAATAGAATAAATTATATAACGCCTAGAAATAAGTATAATAAAGAAACTACTAAAGATACCTATTCTTAAAAAATTTAATAGAATAAAGGAGAAACAAAGACCCTTTATATTATTAGTATAACTCTAGATAGATATATAAATACTATACTTTAATATAGAAGAAAAGAAGGTAATATATATAAGAATACACCTTAAACAAAACGTAATAATATAGTTTAAACCTTACTAGATAGATTATATAATATATACTCTAATAATCTAAAAAGATAAAACTAGAGCTATCTTTAGAAGTTATAAATACTTTACTAAATAAATAAAAGTAGTATTTAGGGATATAGATATTACCTAATAGGCTAAAGAAAAGTTAGAAAAGCTTATACAAAATAAGAGTATTCTAGAATATATATTATAATTTAAATAACTATTATAAAATATAGAATAGAATAAGTTAGCCTTAATATTATAATTTAAACAAGGACTAAACTTAAAAATCTAATACAAGATAATCTATATAGAGAAACCTAGAACACTAAAAGCCCTAAAGTAATAAGTAATATAAATTAATAATAATCTCTAAGAATAGAAGAAAAACAAGTATAAAAGATCTACCTAGAATTAGGATAAGAGAGACCTTATAATCCTTAACGCTAAGAAGGATAGAAAAAAGAATAAGAATAAAGACTTTATATATATTAACTATAGTAAAAAAAGCTACTATATAAAAGATTACTAATTATAAAAGAAGAAGGATATAGTATATTATAAATATAGAAAACTAAGATACTTTATAAAAGACTATAGAAGTAAAGACTATAAAAGAGATAAAGAAGCTAAGTTAAAGATAACTAAAAGTAAAAAAGAAGTACTAAAAGTATAAGCTAAACCTTAAAAGAAAGTAGCTATAAGTAAAGAACTATAATATAATACTCTATTAGACCTTTTATAATAAAGATAACTACTATATATATCTTTCTAGTAAATAGAGAGTAGGATATTTACTATAAAAGAATAGAGTAGTAGTAATAAAAGAAAGTAGAATAAAAGTATAGCTAGAAGAAATAGCCTATATAATAGACTTACTAGTAGAAAATCTAGATAGAAAAGAGCCCTAGATTCTATTAATCTAGGCTAAAGAACTAGTACTACATAAAGAGACTACGATAGCTTTCTCTAAAGAACTATAAGAAAGTAAAAGATAAGTTAGTATAAAAGTTATAAAATACTCCTAGTTAATAATATATAGCTATAATAGCTATATAAGTATAGATATAGAAAGATAAAATAAATAGTAGAAGTTTATCTAGAAATACTTACTAGTTATAAGTATAGAAGAAGCGTATAAAGACTAGAAAGAACGTAATCTTAAAGAAATAAAGTTTATACTATTTTAAGAATAGATAAAGTAATATATAGTTATAGTAAGAAAGATACTTATATTAAGAGAATAGTAGTACTTTATAAGAAAAACGTAATAGATTAATAAAGCCTATATACTAAGAGTACTAGTAGTATACTATATCCTAAGAATAAAGATACCTAGAAAAAGTAAATACTAAGAAGGAGATAATAAGAATATAGACCCTAAGTACCTAGTACATTTTAAAGTATTATAGATATTATACCTAGAGAAGAATTATATAATATATAGAAACTCTAAAGTAAATAATAAAGTATAGCTTATAAGAAGAAAAGGCTATAACTATACAAGAGTAATCCTAGTAAAAGACGTCTAAGGATAAGAAATTATACCTAAGGAAGGTTACGTAGTAATAAAGCCTAGACTAAAACTACCTAAAAAATACGTCTAAGGAGGACTATAGTATAAATACAAGTATAATAAATATCTAAAATATAAAGAATATAAACTTAAAGTAGGGCTATAGCCCTAGAAAGATAGATAATTTACAAAAATACCTAAGTAAGAAAGGCTAGAAGGTATAAGAGGCCTATATATTATAAAGACAAGTACTTACTAGAGAAAGAAAGTATAATTAATAATTAATAGTAAAGCTACAAGAAACTTTATATTAAAGAAGTTAATAGAAAGCTATAGAATAAAGTATATAATAAAGAAATACCCTTAATAACTAAGTATAATTAAAGGAAAACTATTCTAAGAACTAATTAAATTTAAAACAGTACCCTCTATACAAGAACTAGAAGAGATAACAATTAAGAACGTAGTTATAGATATAACAACAATTAATAACAAATAAGATATAATACTAGGAATACTATAGTTATAAATAACTAACCTATATATTAATTAGAGAATAAGAAAAATTAACTACTAGAGTATAGACACATTAAAGGCTAATATAAATACCTATAAGAGAGAATTCCTAGAAGAATATAAGAAATAGTAAAAATAGCTTATAGAACTAAAAGATTACCTTCTAGAATATTAGCTATAGGACGTAGTAATAGATCTAAAAGAAGATAAAGACGTAAGATAGAGCCTAGTTTATAGAAAAATAGAAGAAGAATCTAAGATTAAATATACGTTTATTAAAAACGCACTAAAGAAAGGATAAATATAAGAATCTAAGTCTTTAGTAGTATATAGACTTATATTTATAGATAAAAAAAAGATAAGTAATAAAAGACCTTACGCAAACTTTAGAAAGACTAATATAATTATAAACAAGAACTAATACCTCTTACTATAAATAGACGTAATATAAGATAGACTATAAAAAGTAAGAATCTTTACAAAACTAGATATCTAGAACGCCTACTACTAGATTAGAATTAAGAAAGGTAATAAGTAGAAAATAGCGTTTAGAACACAATATAAACTATATAAATATCTAGTTATACTCTTTAGCTTAATAAACGTACTAGTAGCCTTCTAAGAAAGAATAAATATAGTACTAAAAGAATACTTAGACGTATTTATATTTATATACTTAGATAATATCTTTATATTCTTAGAAATAGAAGAAGAATACGTATAATATATATACAAACTACTAGAAAAACTAGTAGAAAGTAAATTATTTTTTAAGATAAGAAAATATAAATTCTATATAAAAGAAATAGACTTCTATAGATTTATTATTAAACTAGGAAAAATCAAGATTAATCTAGAAAAGATTAGATTAATTAACAAATAGCTTATACCTAGGAACCTAAAAGAGGTACAACAATTTTATAGACTAGCTAACTTCTATAGAAAGTTAATAGTAAGATAGTCTAAAGATATAAAACTAATAACAAGACTTATAAAAAAGGATACGCTATTTAAATAGATAAAGGAATACGATAAAGTATTTAATAAGATTAAAAAGAAATTTATAGAAAACCTAGTTATTAGAATATATAACTTAGACCTACTAGTAATAGTAAAAATAGACGCATCTAACTTAGTCTATAGAATAGCACTAATATAGGAAGACCTAAAGACTAAAAAAGAATACTTAGTTAAATACTTTTCTAAGAAGATAAAAATAGTAGAACTTAACTACCTAATCTATAATAAAGAGATACTAGCAATCTATAAAGTATTTAAATAATAGAGAGTATACCTATAAAGAGTAAAATACTAAATAAAGGTCTATATAGACTATAGGAATCTTATAAGATTTATATTAAATAAAGAACTATTATAATAATATATAAAATAGTAGGAATTCCTATTAATATTTAATATAGAAATTATATATACAAATAAGAAAGATAACTAATTTATAGATACTCTTAGTAGAAGACTAAACTTATAAAAAGAAGTAAGCGCTACTAGTATAGTTCTAGTTAAGAACAAGGAAGGATATTTAGTCCTAAATATACCTAAAATAGCCGTAACACTTAAAAGAACAAGTAGTAAGCTAGATAAATAGATTTAGAAAATAACGCAAAAAGTATCTAAAGAAGTAGAAAAACTAGAAACTTAAGAAAGACTAGTATAAGCCTATAGAAGAATATATATCTTAAGGAAGATCTAAAGAGAATATATATAATAATTCTATAAATTACTAGTATATAGTTACTAAGGTATTAAAAAAATATTAGATAGACTACTACAAGATTATTATATTCTAAAAGTAAGACAACTAGTAATAAAGGTACTATAAGATTATATAGAATATTAAAGAAATAAGTATAGTAAATACGAACTATATAAGATACTATAACTAGTAGAAGTACTAGAATAACTATAGATAGTTATTATAATAGACTTAATTACAAAGCTACTAAAGTTAAAAGATCTAATATTAGGAGTTAAGTATAATAGAATCCTAATAATAGTAGATAAACTTATAAAGTACTTATACTTTAGACTATATAAAGAAAAAAGTAGAATAGAAATCGCTATATATTAGATCCTAGGAACTATAATTAGTTAATATAGACTACTAGATAAGATTATTATAGATAGAGATATAAGATTTATATTAAAATTATAGAGAATAGTAATAGTATAATTATAAATTAAATACGTAATATCTACTATATACTACTTATAAGTAGATAGATAATTAAAAAGAATAAATTAGATAGTAGAATAATACTTAAGATACTATCTTAACTATAACTAGAATAATTAGGTATAGTTTCTACGTATAGTATAGTTAGTATATAATAGCGCAAAGAATATAATAATAGAAGTATTACCTTTCTTTATAAACTATAGATTTAACTCTAGTAAATATAGAATACTAAGACTAGAGATATCTTAGTCTCTAAGAGGAGAAAATTTCGCTAATAGACTTAAAAGTATACACGATTAATTAAGATAGGACGCAGAATTCCTATATAATTAAATAGTAAAGTATTATAACAAGAAATATAAAGAAAGACCCTAATTTAGAAAGAGAGAAAAAGTATAGTTAATATAAAAAAATATTAAGAGTAAAAGACTAAGCTTAAAATTAGACTATATTAAGATAAGACTATATAAAATTAAGAAAGAAGTTACGTTAGTTATATTTAAACTAAAGCTACTAAACAAAATAAGGATATACTTAACTTTCTACGTAGTACTACTTAAGATAGTACTATAAAATATAGAACTACTAGTATATAAAGTATATATATATAGAGAATAAGAAGAATAAGAAGTAAAAGAAATTCTAGTATATTAGTTCTATAATAGTAAGAACTATTACTTAGTAAAATAGATAAGTAGAGATAAAAAAAGAGAACTATAAGAAAATATATAAGAGCTAGAAGATAACCTTAACTAATTTAAGAAACTAGAGGAGTTCTAAAGTTAAAACCCTCTAGAGCGCCTTATAGTAAACTAAGAAAATTAGTACTACTAATAATAAATAGAGAGACGTTAGGAATATCTAATATAATAGGAGCTAAAGCAGCCTCTATAGTATCCTTAAGGTCTATCTTAGCCTCTAAGGTACAAGACTATTTAGACAATTTAGCGTTATTATAAGCCTTTATCTTATAAAGATACTTAATATAAGAATAAAGATTTACTAGCTTATAAAGAGTTAGCTTATATTTAGCCTTAGTAGTAGTAAGCTATAATAATAATATCTCTTAAGCTTAGTTAATAGCTCGCCTTATACAACTTAGTAAGAAGAGACTATATAGAAATTAAATACTTATACTCTATAAGAGAAATACCTAAAGGAGTATATTTATATTAGATATTAGTAAGAATATATTTACTACAATATTTACTATCTTTTAAAGAAATAAGATAAGTAAGCTTTAAGTAAGTATAATAAGCGTAGAGAAATATTTTAACTCTATTACGAGCAACATAAGTAATAAAAAGAAGTTTATTATAATTAGAATAAGAAGATATAAAGAATAATAAGGAATTAGAAATAAATAAAGAAACTAGACTAATAACCTTAGGCCTAGGGTAAAGAAATAAGAACTTACCTAGAGAAGAAAATAGTATTATAGTTATAACAATAGAAGGCTAATTTAAGCTAGTTAGCTTTACTATAGATAATAAAAACACGTATAACTTATAAGGTAATAAACTTAATTAGGAGACTAACTATAATAGAGACACGTAATAGATTTATAATTTATAATCTTAGTAAATATAAAGTATAAAGCTAAGCACGTAATAGATTTATAATTTACTATCTTAGTAAATATAAAGTATAAAGCTAGCTAAGAAATATAAGTATATAGTTAGTAGTAATGTCTATTATTAGGATAGTATTAGTAATTTAATTATTAACTATAAGTAATAATACTAAGATAGTTACAAAACATCTTCTATTATTATAAGTATATTATAGATTACTATATAAGCTTTTACTATTAACTCTTAATCTACTAATACCTATTTAGGCTATTAGGAAGTTAACTCTAGTAAGCTCTTTATATCTATAGTATCCTTAAAGTCTATCTTAGCCTCTAAGGTATAAGACTATTTAGATAATTTAGCGTTATTATAAGCTTTTATCTTATAAAGACACTTAATATAAGAATAAAGATCTACTAGCTTATAAAGAGTTAACTTATACTTAGCTTTAGCTTCTATAAGCTATAATAATAGTATCTCTTAAGCCTAGTTAATAGCTCGCCCTATATAACTTAGTAAGAAAAGACTATATAGAAATTAAACACTTATACTCTATAAGAGAAATACTAGAAAGAGTATACTTATATTAGATATTAGTAAGAATATACTTATTATAATACTTACTATCCTTTAAAGATATAAGATAAGTAAGCTTTAATTAGGTATAATAGGCGTAAAGAAATATTTTAACTCTATTACAAGTAATGTAAGTAATAAAAAAAAGTTTATTATAATTAGAATAAGAAGATATAGAGAATAATAATAAACTAGAAATAAATAAAGAAACTAGACTAATAACTTTAGGCCTAGGTTAAGAAAATAAGAACTTACCTAAAGAGGAGAATAGTAATATAGTTATAACAAGAGAAAACTAACTTAAGCTAATTAGCCTTACCCTAGATAATAATAGTACGTATAATCTATAGAGTAATAAACTTAATTAGAAAACTAACTATAATAGAAATATATAATAAATTTATAATTTATAATCTTAGTAAATATAAAGTATAAAGCTAAGTACGTAATATATTTATAATTTATAATCTTAGCAAATATAAAGTATAAAGCTAGCTAAGAAATATAGGTATATAGTTAGTAGTAATACGTATTATTAAGATAGTATTAGTAATCTAATCTTTAACCTAGAACGCTAATACTTAATATTATATATATAAATTAACTATAATCTATAGTTATTACTAATTATAAATATAAGCTTTTGTTATAACCTTGTAATCTACTAATAACCTAGAGGTTATTAGGAAGTTAACCCTAGTGTACCTATTACATTTATAAGCTCTTAGTACTTATATTTTTCTAGTAACTACTTACTTTTATTTTACTTTTTTTTTCTTTATAATTCTTTACTATATACTTCTATTTTGTTTTAATAAGCTAAGTTTTATTAAGCTACTATTATTTTCTTAAAAGCTTTTAGCTTAAAAAAAAAGTAAAATTTTTTTTAATTTATTATTAAGACCTTAGAACTAGGTAAGAGTAATAAAAGTAAGTAGACTTCTATAAGATAAGCGAGGTCGATTAAATAAGATAGTTACTTAACTTAATTAATAGTTACCTCTTATTAGAGTATTACAAAGTATATAAGTATTAATAAGTAGATAAGAATCTAATTAAAGTATTAGTTATAATACTCTATTAAAGTAAGAAGTAAAGAAGAGATTAAATACAATAGTCTATAAAGGTCTATTAATATTCTTATATACTTACTATCTAGCGTTTATTCCTAAGCGCTTACTCTAGAGTATTTACTCTAGAGCGCTTATTCTAAAGTGTTTACTCTAGAGCGTTTACTCTAGAGCGTTTACTACTAAATAGTTATATATCCTACTATACTATATTACTTAGCTTAATCGCGTATAATATAATAGCTTACCTACTACTTAATATTGTAATACTATTCCCTTTTCTTACACTAAGTCTATCTTTAGGCCTAGGCCTCTATTAGCTAGGTCTAGCTTATAAGTAGTTTACTTTACCTTCTAGTTAAAAACTATCTTACTATAATATTACCTCTTTTATAGTCTTATAGACTTTATTTCTTATTAGAAATCTTTACTATAAACTATATTTCTAAAATAACTTATCTATATTATTCTTTTTTAAGTATTCTTTGTTTTATTATACTAGATTCTACTCTAAAGTATACTAAGTATACTTGTATAGGGCGTTCCTATATTAGTATAACCTAGGAGTCTCTTAATTAAACTTATAAAGAATTCTATAAAAAGGTTAATAATAATAAAAAACTTTTTACTATTATTATTACTTATTTACTACGTAATAAGAAAATATTAAAATCTACTAAAGAGCGTACTTGTTATAAAGCCTTATACCTAGCGTTAGAGTTAGAGTAAAAAAGTAATAAGGTTTTAGCGTAAGTTCTTAACTATTCTACTACTACTATTAATATTACCTCTTCTCCTACTATCTAGTCTACTATTAGCTTATTAGATAAGTTTATTATAACTAAAGGCGCTTTATAAGCTTTATATAGTTAGGTTTATTATAGAACTTCTTTTTACTAATATATTTATTGTATCCTAGCTATAGCTTTATATATCTTATATATCCTAGTATATTATACTTACTTCTTACTTTCTTAAGTATCTACTAATAATTCTATAGATTAGCTTTAAGTTCTTATATATTTTTACTTACTAAGTAGCCTTTCTATTTTACTAGCTACTCCTAGAGAAACTATATACTTTAGAAGGCGTTACGTCCTATTTCTTAATATCTCTATAAGTCTTTAACTTTAAACTTATTATCCTCCTCCTTCTAATATTAGAATTATTACTATACTAGTATTTTTAGCTTAGCTAGTTCTAGTAAGCTTATATAGAACTTAGAATATACCTTAGTATCTTTAGGTAGTTCTAGTATTTTTATTACTAGCTTATTATCTTCTTTAACTAAAAATAGTCTAACCTTAATATAGTCTAGTCCTTTACTAGGTTACTTTATCTATAGATTCTTTATATAAAGATACGCTTTATCCTCTTCTTTTAGCTAAGGTACTATTTTTTATTTTTAATTAATATATAAAATACTTTATTTTTAAACTTTTTCTAGTTTTTATCTTATCTTATTATAGAGTTCTTATATATCTTTAACTCTAACTAATACTACTTCTATTATAGGTCCTAGTAGTATTTTCTTAAATAAATTAGGGTATATCTTATAGTTTATAAAATATAGTATTTTACCTATTACTTCTAAGTACTTGTTATTATATACTAATTGTACTATAAGTAGTAGTAATACCTAATTATTTTACTTCTAATTACTATAAATCCTTAGGTATATCTTTAATATACTATTAGTCTATTCTATCTATCTATCTATCTATCTATAGATAATAAGCTATTAATAGCTTTCTTTTTATCTTTATTACTATAAGTAGCGTTATTTAGTAATTAGATATAAAAAGCTTATCTCTATTACTAATAATACTTTTTAGTATCTTATATCTTTATATTAGTACGTTTAGTAGTACGTATCCTAGCTAGTCTACTATATAGTTACTTTAGAATTTCTCTATTTTAGCGTATTTTATAAATTAGTCTATAATTACTATTATTATATTATATCTTATTCTTATTACTAAGTCTTTTAATATCAGTAGTCTTATAATAAAGTCTATTATAACGTTTATTTATAGTTCTTTTAGTATCTTAATTACTTATATTTCTCTATAAGGTATATATATCTTATACTTATTCTTCTAGTAATTTATATATTCTTTAATAAACTACATTACTTTTTCCTTTATCTTTCTAAATCTATAGTTCTTCTAGATTAGCTCTATAGTCTATATAATCCCTAGGTACCTATATACTAAGTTATTATAGTATTATTATTTAATTACTTCCTATAATTCTTCTAAAACTTTGTTTATAATTCTAACTAAGTTATTAGTCTATTACTTCTCTACTAGTTGTATATTTAGTACTAGGTATCTTTATCTATTATCTTAGAGTATAGATTCTTCTACTACTTATCTCTTTCCTATAATATTATAACTTTAGCTAAGCGTATCTACTTAGCTATTTTCTTTACTTAGTACGTACTAGATCTTGAATTTATACTATCTTAGTAGTTCTAACTATTATATTTACTTATACTTTAACTTCTTCCTTGTTATAAAGTATATTAGGTTCTTGTAATCTATCTTAATAATTACTTCTACTACACTTTTAGTGTATACTCTCTAATACTTAAGTATATTAACTATTACTAGTAACTCCTTATTATATATATTATATCTTTCTTCTTATTCTATAAACTTCTCTAAATAGTATATAATTAGATACTATTTCCCTTTATACTTTTGTAGCGCTATTACTTTATAAGCTAGATTAGATATATTAGTTTTAATAACTAAGGTCTTGTTACTATAAAATTACTTTAGAACTAGTAGTATAATATAGGCTTACTTAAGTTCTTTATAAGCTTATTTCTACTTTACTCTCTATTCTTATATTATATCTTTTCTTGTAAGCTTTATAAGTAGTAGTACTTTCTTAGAAAATCTTTCTATAAAGTATTAGTTAAAGTTAATAAATTCTAGGAATAATTATACGTCTTTAACTATCTAAGGTTCCTTTTATTCTTCTACTACTTTAATCTTTTTTTTAGCTTATCTTAACTTTATTAATACCTATTATATATCCTAGAAATTCTACTTCTATTTTATACTATTTTTACTTCTCTAGCTTTAGTTATAAGTTATATTAGTCTAAGTACTATAGTACTATTATTACTTACTCTACGTACCTACTTTCTTCTTTAGAATATATTAGTATATTATCTAAGTATACTATAATAAACTTATCTAAGTATTCTTATAATATATTATTAATTAGTCTTTAGAATATTACTAGTATATTTATTAGTCTAAAGAGTATTACTATATACTTATAATATCTATAGCGTATTTAGAATACTATCTTCTACTCTTTACTTACCTTAATTCTTATTAGGTAGTATCTATCCTTTAGGTCTAGCTTTATAAAAATCTTAGCCTAGCTTAGCTTATCTTAGAGTTTATCTATATTTAGTAGTAGGTATTAGTCCTTTACTATAATATTATTTAGCTTTTAGTAGTCTATATATATCTTTAGTAGTCTCTTCTTCTTTAGTATAAAGAGAATTAAAAATCCTACTAATAATAAAGATTCTTATATATATCTTTTCTTTAGGTCTTAGTTTAGTCTTTCTTAGAGTATTACTAATTTACTCTCTATTAATTAGTAAATAAGCTTAAAAGGTAGCTTCTTTCTTTCTTATAACTTAATTGTATAGTCTTAAGGTTAGTACTTAGATAATACTAGTATATCTATCTCTTCTATAAACAAGTAGCTAAACTTCTTATATTATTCTAAGATCTTAGGAGTTACGCGTTACTCTTCTACTTTTACTTCTTAGCTTAGCACCCTACTAGTACTTATAAAGTTACTTATTCTCTCTTAATAAGTTACTATTAAAGCTACTATCTTATATAGTACCTTTTTATCTACTATTAAACCCTACTAATACGTAGACTTAAATCTATATACGTCTTTGTAGTTATTAAATAAGAGGTTCTAGTTTTTCTAATTAACTTAGGGATTAAACTCTTATAGCTATAAGAGTCTTAATATAACGTTTTTATTAGCTAAAACTAGTACGTCTAGAGTAATCCTTATACTATATCCTTAAATAATAATCTTTATAGTTACTTTATTACTAACTATTAGGTTTCCTAGTATTAGCTATCTATTCGCAATATAGATTAGATATAGTATCTTCTTTACTTATAGTTAGAGTCTTACTTATTCTACTACTTCTAGTATAATTAGGTTTATAAATAACTTTAAATTTACTAATACTTTTATTCTTTCTCCTCCTATCTTTACTAGGAGTTTAATAAGTTTTTTAGCGTTAATAGTATTATAGCTTCTAGATATATATCTAGTATTAGCTATTTACCTAAAATAGACTTAATCTTATAATCTTTGTTTATCTTTTACTAAAATCCTTAGAGTATCTTAATCTCTTTATATTATTTATACTTCTCTAGTATATAGGTTTACTAGATTAGATTAATATATTAGTTGTTTACAAGTATCTTACTTATATTTATATTTTCTTTAGTTATACTTAGAAAGTACTTTACTTCCTACTTATCTTATAGGTATTATTTATATTTTATATTTATATATTCTTCTTAGTTCTATTTATATCTAGATCTCCTATAAAGGAAATATCTAGATCTTATCTTATTAGAATAGTAGGTAAAGTAGTTATTATAGTAATATCTTATCTATAATAGTAGTAGATAGTTTAAGTTATATAAGTATAGCTAGTATTATAGTTCTTGTATTAATACTAGATCTATAATAATTAGCGCCTAATTATTATTTATATATAATAATTTATATTATTAGATTTACTTTACTTAGTATTTTTTATCTTACTATTCTTATACTAAGTAGTAACTATCTACTAGTCTCTAGATTTCTTTTATAAATCTATCTTATACTTTAGTATTCTTTTACTTTAGCTCTAGTATTTTAGGTACTATTTTATATTTAGAAGTCTTAGGCTCTTAGTTTTTTTTTCTATTCTTGTCCTAAGCTATATATACCTACTTTCTTAGATATAGTATTATCTTATACTTATACCTTACCTTTCTTTAGTATAGCTAAAAGTATTCTAAGGTATCTATCCTAGCTTATTTCTACTTTAGCTAATACCTCTTTATATATCTTTATACTCTTAGTAGTATCTTTATAGCTTTTACTTTATTATCTATTATAAAGTTTATTAGTTATATAGTAATCTTATAGTAGTTATATCTTTTACTTATATTTTACTACTAGAGGTTTATAGTCTTGTAATCTTTCTTCTCTTAGCTTCTTCTAAAGATTACTTCTTATTCTTCTTCTCTATCTTTATCTTACTACTTAAGTATATTAATTTATTATATAATCTTATTCTTTACTTAGTAATTTTTTACTAAGTACCTTATTTTACTATACTTGTAGTATTTTTAGCTTTTTACTCTTTTAGGGTTCTTATAGTAATAGTATTCTTATTTTCCTAGGTTTATATTATTAACGTATATTTTATCTAGCCTAAAGTATCTATAGCTACCTTAAACTTAGTTATTCTTATATTTGCGTTACTACTTATACTTAAGTTTATACTTCTTACTTTCTATATATAGTACTTCTACGTTCTTAGCTTCTACTATATATTTGTATATATAGTTATTAACTTAAATTACTTCCTCTATTAAGTTCTCTAATATCTTAATTATAGCTCTACTACGTATTAGCTTACCTTAAATATTACTTTTAAGTTCTTATTAAAATATCTTTATTAATAACTTATTATTCTATTCTATTTATATTATATAGCTTTAGAACTTATTAGTATAGTCTACTACTACCTTGTATTATTATAGCTACTATATTATACACTCTACTACTACTATCTTATTTACTAGTAGAAAGGCTTATTATACTTTATCTTTAAACTTAATCTATTCTTTAAATATCTTATTATAGTTACTATTATTATTATTAAAGTATTTCTTAAAGTATAGTATAACCTATTTCTCTACTTTACTCCTTATATAAGATAATATATATATAGCTCTATTTTTATTTTAAATTTAGTCTACTTTAAAAAAGAGATTAAGTTATAAGATTTATAGCTTAATTTTATTTTATTCTTTATAGTAGAAGTTAAGCTTAGTAACCTTAGAAGTAGCTATATAGGTTACTCCTATATACTAGTTATCTATATTTATTATTATATTACTTATCTTAAAGGTATTTAATATATTAAGACTTTAGAACTAAGTAAAAGTAATAAGAGTAAGTAGGCTTCTATAAGATAAGTAAGGTTAATAAATAAAAGAGTTACTTAACTTAATTAATAGTTAGCTCTTATTAGAGTATTATAAAGTATATAAGTATTAATAAGTAGATTAGAATCTAATTAAAGTATTAGTTATAATACTCTATTAAGATAAGAAGTAAAGAAAAGATTAAATATAATAGTTTATAAAGGTCTATTAACGTTTCTATATACTTACTATCTAGTGTTTATTCCTAAGTACTTACTCTAGAGCGTTTACTCCTAAGCGCTTATTCTAGAGCTTTTACTCTAGAGCGTTTACTCTTAAGCGTTTACTACTAAATAGTTATATATTCTACTACGCTATATTACCTAGCTTAATTGCGTGCGATATAATAGCTTACTTACTACTTAGTATTATAATAATAATAAGTATAAAAAAACATTTTTATACTATAATATAATATATAATTAGCGAACTAAAGATAATAAAGAGTAGACTTAGTAGGTATAAAGATAGAAGATAAAGAACTTAATATTAATAAAGAAACTAGATTAATAACCTAAGCTTTAGTATAAATAAATAAAGACCTATTTAAAAGAAAAGATAGTATTATAAGTATAATAAGAGAAATTAAGATAAAACTAATTAGTTTTAACTTAAGCGCTAATATTGTATAAGATAAGTAAAGTAATAACTTTAATTAAGAGATAAACTATAAACCAAATATATATAATATAGTGTTCTATAATTATATATAATATATTAAAGTAATCTATAATTATATATAATAGATTAGCTATAGTATATAGTTAGTAATAATATATATTATTAGGATAGTATTAGTAATCTAATCTCTAACCTAAAATACTAATACTTAATATAGTATATATAAATTAACTATTATTTATAGTTACTACTTTATTATAATTTAAACTTTTATTATTACTTTCTAATCTACTAATACTTCTAAGTAGTTACTATAGTTAATAATAGAAGACTCTATTATATAAGATACTTAATATAAAGTAATTTCTAAGTATATATAATAGATTAAAGTAATCTATAAAGATATATAATAGATTTATAGAAGTATATAGTTAGTAGTAACCTATATTATTAAGATAGTATAAGTAATTTAGTTACTTACTATACGTAATAATACTTAATATTATAAAAAAATTTCTATTATTCTTAGCTTATTATAGATTACTATACGTACTTTTATTATTAACTTTTAATATACTACTACTTTTAAGAAAAGCTACTTATAGTTAATAATAAGAGGCCTATTATAAACTTTTTATTTAGTTATTATAATAAGTTTTATAAAACTAAATATTATTAAAGTATAAAGTATAAGTAATATAAAAATAAAAAATTTAGTATTTTAAATACTATATAAAAGAACTTAAATATAATTAAATAGTAGTTTAGAAATAAAAATAAAATAATTATTACTTAAAAAGCTATTTAAATTAAACTACTTATAAAACTTCTTTACTACTATAAACTTACTTAAATTATATAAAGTAAAGTTTTAACTTATAACTAAAAATTTATTAATAATACTTTAATTTATAATTTTATTTATTTTAAGCTTATATATATAGTATACTAAAAGTTTTTTAGTTTTATAAATATATATAAAGTAAACTTTATATAAAATAACTTTAAGTAGTTTCTTTTAAAAAAAAGAAAAAGTAAATAAAAAAAATATCTAAGTAAGTACTAATTAAAAGTAAAAAGTAGCTAAATATTATTATTTTTATTAAAAGATATAAAGTAGTTATTTTAACTACTTTATTATTTAATTCTATATATAGCTAGTTTTTAATTATAAAGCTAGTGTTACAATACTAAGTAGTAAGTAAGCTGTTATATTATACGCGATTAGGCTAGGTAATATAGTATAGTAGAATACGTAACTATTTAGTAGTAAACGCTCTAGAGCAAACGCTCTAGAGTAAACGCTCTAGAATAAGCGCTCTAGAGTAAACGCTCTAGAGTAAGCGCTTAGGAATAAACGCTAGATAGTAAGTATATAGGAACGTTAATAGACCTTTATAGACTATTATATTTAATCTCTTTTTTACCTCTTATCCTAATAGAGTATTACAACTAATACTTTAATTAGATTCTTATCTACCTATTAATACTTATATACCTTATAATACTCTAATAAGAGCTAACTATTAATTAAGTTAAGTAACTAACTTATTTATTAACCTCGCCCGTCTTATAGAAGCCTACTTGCTCTTGTTACCTTTACTAGTTCTAAGGACTTAATATATTAAACACTCTTAAGATAAGCAATACGTTAATAAATATAGATAACTAGCGTATAGGAGCAACCTATACTACTACTTCTAAGGTCGCTAAGCTAGACCTCTACTATAGAGAATAGAATAAGCTTAAGCTATAGATCTTATAATATAATCTCTTCTTTAAAGTAGACTAAGTTTAAGATAAAGATAGAGCTATACTTACATCGTCCTATATAAAGAGTAAGGTAGAGAAGTAGGTTACGCTATACTTTAAGAAGTACCTTAATAATAATAATAATAACTATAACAAGATATTTAAAGAATAGATTAAGTTTAAAGATAAAGTATAATAAGCCTTTCTACTAGTAAATAAGATAGTAGTAGTAGAGCGCGTAATATAGTAGCTACGATAATATAAGGTAGTAGTAAACTATACTAATAAATTCTAAAGCTACGCAATACAAATAGAATAGAATAATAAGTTATTAATAAAGATATTTTAATAGAGACTTAAGAGTAACGTTTAAGGTAAGCTAATACGTAGTAGAGCTGCAATTAAAACGTTAAAAGACTTAATAGAAGAAGTAATCTAAGTTAACAACTATATATATAAATATATAGTAGAAGCTAAGAATAGTAGAGTACTATATATAGATAACAAGAAGTATAAACCTAAGTACAAGTACTAATATAAAAACAAGTAAGTTTAAGGTAGCTATAGATACTTTAAGCTAAATAAGATATATATTAATAATATAAACCTAAGAAAAGAAGAATACTATTACTATAAAAACCCTAAGAGAGTAGAAAGCTAAAAATACTACAAGTATAGTAAAATAGGGCACCTAGTAAAGAATTACTAAGTAAAGAATAAAATTATACAACAAATTAATATACTTAAGAGGCAAGACAAAGATAGAGAGGAAGAATAGGAAGTAATCCCTAGAGGAAGCTAAGAGAAGAGAGATTACAAGACTACAAACCTCTAGTAGTAAGATATAAGTAAGAGATATAACTACTACAAGATTACTATAAAGCTAAGTAACCTTATAATAGATAATAAAGTAAAAGCTATAAATATACTACTAAGAGAGTAAAGCTACGTAAAGAGGTATTAGCTAAAGTAAAAGTACGCTAAGATAGACACCTTAGAATACTTTTAGCTATACTAGAGAAGGGCAAGGTATAAGTATAAGACGACGCTATATCTAAGAAGGTAGGTATATATAGCCTAAGACAAGAATAGAAAAGAAAACTAAGAGCCTAAGACCTCTAAATATAAAATAGCACCTAGAATACTAGAGCTAAGGTAAGAGAATACTAAAGTATAAGATAGATTTACAAAAAAAATCTAGAGACTAGTAGATAGCTACTACTTAGCAAAAGAATAGTAAAATAAAAAACACTAGATATATAAAGTAGAGTAGACCTAATAATATAAACTATTATATATAAATAATAATTAGGCGCTAATTATTATAGATCTAGTATTAATATAAGAACTATAATACTAGCTATACCTATATAACTTAAACTATCTACTACTATTATAGATAGGATATTACTACAACGACTACTTTACCTACTATTCTAATAAGATAGGATCTAGATATTTCCTTTACAAGAGATCTAGATATAAATAGAACTAAGAAGAGTATATAAATAATAAATATAAATAACACCTATAAGATAAGTAGGAAGCTAAGCACTTTCTAGGTATAACTAAAGAAGATATAAATACAAGTAAGATACTTATAAATAACTAATATATTAACCTATTTTAGTAAACCTATACGCTAGAAAAGTATAAATACTATAGAGAGATTAAGATACTATAAGAATTCTAGTAAAGGATAAATAAAGATTACAAGATTAAGTCTTTTTTAGGTAAATAGCTAATACTAAATATATATCTAGAAGCTATAATACTATTAACGCTAAAAGACTTATTAAACTCCTAGTAAAGATAGGAGGAGAAAGAATAAAAGTATTAGTAGATTTAGAGTTATTTATAAACCTAATTACACCTAAAGTAGTAGAATAAGTAAGACTCTAACTATAAGTAAAGAAGACACTATATCTAATCTATATTACAAATAGATAACTAATACTAAGAAACCTAATAGTTAGTAATAAAGTAACTATAGAGATTATTATTTAAGGATATAGTATAAGGATTACCCTAGACGTATTAGTTTTAGCTAATAAAGACGTTATACTAGGACTCCTATAGCTATAAGAGTTTAATCCTAGAGTTAATTAGAAAAACTAGAACCTCTTGTTTAACAACTACAAAGACGCATGTAGATTTAAGCCTACGTATTAGTAGCGTTTAATAGTAGATAAGAAGGTACTATACAAGATAGTAGCTTTAATAGCAACTTATTAAGAGAAAATAAGTAACTCTACAAGTACTAGTAGAGTACTAGGCTAAGAAGTAAGAGTAGAGGAGTAATGCGTAACTCCTAAGATCCTAGAATAATACAAGAAGTTTAGCTACTTGTTTGTAGAAGAGATAGATACACTAGTATTACCTAAGTACTAACCCTAAAACTATACGATTAAGTTATAAAAAAGAAAGGAGCTACCTTTTAGGCCTATTTACTAATTAATAGAGAGTAAATTAGTAACACTCTAAGAAAGACTAAACTAAGACCTAAAGAAAGGATATATACAAGAATCCTTGTTATTAGTAGGATTCCTAATTCTCTTCATACTAAAAAAGAAGAGACTACTAAGGATGTGCGTAAACTACTAAAAGCTAAACAATATTATAGTAAAGAACTAATACCTACTACTAAATATAGATAAACTCTAAGATAAGCTAAGTAGAGTAAAGATTTTTACAAAGCTAGACTTAAAAGATAGATACTACCTAATATAAATTAAGGTAAGTAAAGAGTAGAAGATAGTATTCTAAATACGCTATAGATATTATAAATATATAGTAATACCCTTTAGACTAACAAATACACTAGTAATATTTTAAAGACTAATTAATAATATATTACAAGAATACTTAGATAAGTTTATTATAGCCTACTTAGACAATATACTAATATATTCTAAAGAAGAAGGCGAGTACGTAGAGTAAGTAATAATAGTACTATAGTACTTAGACTAATATAACCTATAACTAAAGCTAGAAAAGTGCAAATAGTATAAGATAGAAGTAGAGTTTTTAAGATATATAATAGGTATTAACAAAGTTAAAATAAGCTAAGAAAAGATTAAAGTAGTAGAAGAATAGAAAGAACCTAAGATAGTTAAAGACGTATAATCGTTCCTAGGATTTATTAACTTTAACTAACACTTTATAGAGAGATTTTTAAAGAAGGTACTACTACTTACAAAGCTTATAAGAAAAGATATAATATAAGAATAAGAAGTAGAGTAGAAATAAGCTTATAAAGAACTTAAGTAAGCCTATATTATACTACTAGTTTTAAAGTAATTTTATAGTAATAAGACCCTAGTAATTAAGATAGATATATCTAATCTAGCTTATAAAGCGATAGCGCTACAAGAGTATAAAAGGAAATAGTATCTAATTATATACTATTTAGGGAAGTTTATAGAGTAAAAAGAAAGATATAATATATATAATAAGGAGCTACTTATAATAGTTAATACACTTAAATATTAGAGAGTATACGCTAAAAGCGCGATAGAAGTAATTATTAAGATAGATTACAAGAACCTAATATACTTCCTAACAAGTAAGAAGTTAAAGGATAGATAGATATAATAGTTAGAACAGCTAGGATAGTATAAATTTAAGATTTAGTATATACTAGGTAAAGAAAATAGCTAAGTAGACGCGCTTAGCTAAAGATACAACATTGTAGAGAAGAGATAAGTAGTAGAAGAAGCTATACTCTAAAACAATAGATAAGGATACCTAGTACTAAATATATAACTAGTAGAGGAGTAAGAGATTAACAACCTAGTTATGATTATAAACAAGGTTCTAAAAGAATTATAAGAAGTAATTATATAATAATACTATAATAACCTAGTACATAAGTACCTAAGGATTACATAAACTATAGAACTAATCTAGAGGAACTATAGATTTAGTAAGATAAAGGAGAAAGTAACGTAGTTTATTAAAGAATACGTAGATTACTAGAAGAATAAGTACAAGATATATATACCTTATAGAGAAATATAAGTAATTAAGATACTAGAAGAACTATAGATAGACGTTATAATAGACTTTATTACAGGACTACTAATATTAAAGAACCTAGTAATAGGAATAGGATATAATATAATAATAGTAATCGTAGACTAATTTATAAAATACGCTAAGATAGAAAAATTCTAAAGCAACTACATAGTAGATTAGCTAGGACACGTACTACTAGACGTACTAATACAAAGATATAAGATACTAAAGAGTATTATTAGCGATAGAGATAAGCTTTTTACGTCTAATTACTAGATAACGCTACTTATAGTAATAGAGATAAAAAGAAAGCTATTAATAGCCTATTATCTATAGATAGATAGATAGATAGAATAGACTAATAGGATATTAAAGATATACCTAAGGATTTATAGTAATTAGAAGTAAAATAATTAGGTATTACTATTACCTATAGTATAATTAGTATATAATAATAAGTACTTAGAAGTAATAGGTAAAACACTATATTTTGTAAACTATAGGATATACCCTAATTTATTTAAGAGAATACTACTAAGACCTAAGATAGAGGTAGTATTAGTTAGAATAGAAGATATACAAGAACTCTATAACAAGATAAAGAAAAAACTAGAAGAAGCTTAAAAATAAAGTATTTTATATATTAATTAAAAATAAAAAACAGTACCTTAGCTAAAAGAAGAGGATAAAGCGTATCTTTACACTAGAAATCTATAAACAAAGTAACCTAGTAAAGGACTAGACTATATTAAGGTTAGACTATTTTTAATTAAAGAAGATAATAGGCTAGTAATAAAAATACTAGAACTACCTAAAGATGCTAAGGTATACCCTAAGTTCTATATAAGCCTGCTAGAACTAGCTAAGTTAAAAATACTAGTATAGTAACAATTCTAATATTAGAAGGAGGAGGACGACGAGTTTAAAGTTAAAGACCTATAAGAATATTAAGAAATAGGACGTAATACTTTCTAAAGTATATAGTTTCTCTAAGAGTAGCTAGTAAAATAGAAAGGCTACCTAGTAAGTAAAAATATATAAGAACCTAAAGCTAATCTATAGAATTATTAGTAGATACTTAAGAAAGTAAGAAGTAAGTACAATATACTAGGATATATAAGATATACAAAGCTATAGCTAGGATATAATAGATATATTAGTAGAAGAAAGTTCTATAATAAACCTAACTACGTAGAGCCTATAAAGCGCCCTTAGTTGTAATAAACTTGTCTAACAAGCTAATAGTAGACTAGATAGTAGGGGAAGAGGCGATATTAATAGTAGTAGTAGAATAGTTAAGAACCTGCGCTAAGACCTTATTACTTTCCTACTCTAACTCTAACGCTAGGTACAAGGCCTTACAGCGAGCACGCTCTTTAGTAAATTTTAATATTTTCTTATTATGTAGTAAATAAGTAATAATAATAGTAAGAAGTTTTTTATTATTATTAACCTTTTTATAGAACTCTTTATAAGTTTAATTAAGAAACTCTTAAGTTATACTAACGTAGGGACGCCTTATATAAGTGCACTTAGTATACTTTAGAGTAGAATCTAGTATAATAAAACAAAGAATACCTAAGAGAGAGTAATATAGATAAAGTATTTTAGAAATATAGTTTATAGTAAAGATTTCTAATAAGAGATAAAGTCTATAAGACTACAAGGGAAGTAATATTATAGTAAGATAGTTTTTAACTAAAAAGTAGGGTAAACTACTTATAAGCTAGACCTAGCTAATAGAGGCCTAGGCCTAAAGATAGACCTAGCGTAAGAAAGGGGGATAGTGTTATAATACTAAGTAGTAGGTAAGCTATTATATTATACGTAATTAGGCTAGGTAATATAGTATAGTAGAATATATAACTATTTAGTAGTAAACGCTCTAGAGTAAACGCTCTAGAGTAAACGCTCTAGAATAAGCGCTCTAGAGTAAACGCTCTAGAGTAAGCGCTTAAGAATAAACACTAGATAGTAAGTATATAGGAACGTTAATAGACCTTTATAGACTATTATATTTAATCTCTTCTTTACTTCTTATCCTAATAGAGTATTACGACTAATACTTTAATTAGATTCTTATCTACCTATTAATACTTATATACCTCGTAATACTCTAATAAGAGCTAACTATTAATTAAGTTAAGTAACTAACTTGTTTATTAACCTCGCCTGTCTTACAGAAGCCTACTTGCCCTCGTTACCTTTACTAGTTCTAAGGACTTAATAGCTAGATACTATACTACTAAACTAGATATAACTCTAAAAGAAGTATATTATACTAAATAGGTATACTAGGTATAGAATAGTATATATATATACTAGGGATACTTGTAGTAAGCCTAGGGCTAGCTTATAGCTAGCTAAGGGCTATATACTAAAGTACCTATAATATATTTAATTAGAATTACTTTTTTATACTCTATTATTCTAAAATCAAGGGCTTTTTTTTATAGATTGCTAAAAACTAGGTACCTAAGCTTATAGCTACTAGATCGTCGCTTAATTCGGTTAGCGGGTTTTTTATTGATTGATATCGCGCCGGGATCGCTGGAATACGCGACGGACACGCGATAGCCATACCCTTGAGCTCCAAACTGACATCATTCTGCGGAACCATATATATCTCGTCGCATAAAGGTTTAACTGACTGTTCGAAATTCGCGGCATGACTTGAGCACAGCCAAAATGTCCTCGCCTACACTCAACTTCGCTTCGTCTCCGTTCTCCATCACCTTTCCGCGTCGCATCCCGAAATCGAAATTCACATACAAACAATTACACCAGCTCAAGTCCTATAGCACGCAAACGCCTCTACGCGTTATAGCACATATCGACCTCGACGCTTTCTACGCGCAATGTGAGATGGTCCGGCTCGGCGTCGACTCGACGAAACCACTAGCAGTGCAACAATGGCAAGGCTTGATAGCGATTAATTACGCGGCACGCGCTTTTGGGCTTAGCCGACACGTGACGTCCACAGAAGCTCTAAGAGTATGTCCGGAACTTATCATGCAACACGTCGCCACCTGGAGAGAAGGCGATGAGAAGTGGGCGTATCATGAGGATGCCTTCAAGAATATGGCTACCCACAAAGTAAGCTTGGACCCATATCGCTTGGAGAGTCGCAAGATCCTGAAATGCATCAAAGAAGCGCTCCCAGAGAAAGAACAGCGTGTTGAGAAGGCGGGAATTGACGAAGTCTTCCTGGATTTAAGTGCGCAGGTTCACACAATACTGTTAGAAAGATTTCCGGAACTGAGAGGGCCCGCACCGTATGATGACTCAACAGAGCGTCTTCCAAAGGTACCCACGACTATTCTTGACTGGGCCGCTGATACCCTTGTTGAGACTGGAGACGAGAATGGCGAGGATGGGGATCCGGATTGGGACGATGTTTGCACTGCCATTGCATCAGAGATTGTACGCCATGTTCGAAAGTCAGTCAAAATTAGTCTTGGGTATACTTGCTCTGGTGGAATCGCGAAGAACAAGATGCTGGCTAAGCTGGGATCAGGCTACAAGAAACCGAATCAGCAAACTGTAATTCGCAGCCGCGCTATCACGTATTTCTTGTCAGATATGAAGTTTACCAAGATCAGAATGCTGGGCGGCAAACTTGGCGATGAGGCCGTTGCTATGTTTGGCACAGATAAAGTTAAAGACCTCATGGAGCAACCATTAGACCAATTAAAAAAACTGGGCGATGATACAGGCAGCTGGCTATACAATACAATTCGAGGTGAAGACGTCAGTGACGTCAATCCAAGGACGCAGATCAAGAGTATGTTGTCTGCAAAATCATTCCGGCCTTCAATCAACTCTTTTGAGCAGGGCGTCAGGTGGTTGCGTATCTTCGCTGCCGATATATTCTCAAGATGCGTTGAAGAGGGGGTCTTGGAAAATAAACGACGACCAAAAACAATCAATTTACACCACCGACAAGGTGCACAAACAAGGAGCCGTCAGTTGCCTCTACCTCAGGGCAAGCCGTTGTCAGAAGCTATTCTCTTTGACCTCGCC
The DNA here is from genome assembly GCA_028456385.1 of Ophiosphaerella korrae. Lineage (NCBI taxonomy): Eukaryota > Fungi > Ascomycota > Dothideomycetes > Pleosporales > Phaeosphaeriaceae > Ophiosphaerella > Ophiosphaerella korrae. The sequence continues at coordinate 57,708 of JALNQF010000147.1, forward strand.
AAGAATCTCCTTGCCCAAATTGTTGTTGACGGGCGTGCATGGCCATGCGCCAATCTCTCACTTAGTGTCGGTGGGTTTGAAGATGGTATCATAAATAATAAGGGTATTGATGGGTTCCTTGTGCGAGGCGACGAGGCAAAAGCGATGCTGTTTACTACTAATAGGTCAGTAAGCACAAACGAGCCCCCAGTGAAGAGGCAAAGAACCAAGGGCTACATTGCCAGTTTCTTTGGTCCGAAGGATGGCAAGACGAGAGACTTCATTGCTGCTCAGGCTCTTCTCTTGAAAGCGCACACCGAGTCGACAAGGGAAGAGACAGATGATGAAATCGATGCGCAGGGGGTAGGAAAGATGTTTAAACGTGTATATGAGGACAAGCTGGAGCAACCTAAAACACTAACACTACAAGGGCACAGCTCCAGTAATGATTTGGACAAATCCGTTATACCACCTTCGGCTCAACTTCAGCCTGAACCTAATGACAAATTTACTAGTCAACAGCACTCGATGACAGACATGACAATTTCTCGTTCTGAGCCCTCAGTTCATCAGCAGTGTCTTGACACCTACTACTGCGCACGGTGTAACATACATATGCATCCCTCTACTAAGTCTGAGCATAATGATTACCACTTTGCGCTTGATTTATCGAAGGAAATACGGCACGACGGAAGAAAGTCGCCCCCGGCACAACCTGAACCTACCACGCAAAATGGTCAACGAGCATCAAGTCGTCAAAATTTGGCGAGCGGAAGGGGTATATCATTAGGGAGGTATGACACTCTTGAGAGCAATGGCCCGGTAAAAGGCCAAGCAAAATTGTCTTTCAAGAAGCAAAGATGATATACTTTGGGCGATTACGGAATTACATTCAATGATTCATTTGCTACAGCCACTATCCTGATTTAACATAATAGATGGGGTACGTACTGATTCTCTGGCTGGTATGGTGGGTAGCCATGTCTGCCTTGAAGGATGCTTGCATAACGAGCTGACCAGTAATTCCACTGCATTCAAAGTATATAATCAGGAAGACAGTAATTAATTGTTATGTATTTTTTAATTAGTTAAAAACAGCCTGCCCAACTAATTATATAAGCAATATTGCAAAAGCTTCATTAGCCTAGTAGCTAATGTGGCAAGCGCGATCGCGCTTTGAGGTTGATAAAGGGTACTATAGCAGCTAGGCTAAACATCTGCCCTATAGCTAACATTTGAAGCTTAGAAATTTTGTGTCTGCAAATAGTGCTCGACGGTTGTGTAGCTAAAAGGCAAGTCGCATATCACATCGTGACACTACTCTAGGAAGTTATATGCAACAAGCCGTCCAATATCTGTTGAAGAGGCCGTTGCATAATCTAGGATATTTGCTTGTCGTCTGTGCAGGTCCGGTCTCAACTTGTCGTCTCGATGTCTCGTAAGTTGAATGTAGTGATAGAGTCACTCTCATAGAAGGATGTAGGATGGATAGGTGCACCATTGAAGTCACGATGGCAGACTTTAGCCAAGACATTTAAATTGTTGCGATCTCAGCACGTCTATAGCGGTAGGTCTTCGCTTAAAATCGACGACGAACATATAGAGGAAAAAGTCCGAGAGCACTGGCAGTATACCTATCTTTTCTAGCTCCTCCTCGAATGAAAGTGTTTCAAAACACTTCGGGTCAGTGGGGTGAACCGTCACTGAATCAGGAAAGAGTCTTTGCCATTGCCCACGATTGTAGCCAATGGCCTTGGGGCATGTCATTTGCGCCAAAAACAGCAGGGCAAATCCAGTCAAAAAGCTTTCTTTGTTAGTCTGAACACAAGCAAAACCCGGCAGATTGGCTGACCGTGACAGCAAAAGCCTAGACGTCGGAGCAATGAAAGCAGCCTATTCCTGACCAGACCTCCGGAGCGCGCATTGTAAAAGGCTGAATGGGGTACTCATTGAAACCCTCCGGCTGCACTATGTAGTGTTAGCATAATTGATTATATATGATTAGGACAAGGCAAATACTTAGTCCCAAGTCTCCAAGCTTCACCACTGGGAATGGTCCGTCGAGGCCAGAGATGAGAATGTTATCGTTCTTGATATCTGATTTAATTAGTGTGCGTAAAGTATCCCGTCTTCAGAGGGCAGCGCGTACCTGTATGAACTAATTGCCGTGACTTCAAATCAGCAAGTGCCCCCAAAACTGCCTTAGAAATGCTCTTATGTAATACAGGATTTCATCTGTACGGTTTGGAAACCACGCCTTTTAGAGTACAATCCATTCACTCAAAGGCCAGACAATAGGCACTCTCATTCGCCAAGATACTATGGGCATTGATGGCGTCGTACATAGCTCGGAAATGCCAAGACGAGCGAATAGTAGGATCCATGTAACAACCATGCTCATGCTTCAGCATATCCAAAATTTTCTTCTCGGAACTCGTCTTGATAATAGCCCTAGGAATGAAATCAATGGATGGGACTATATATGCGTCGTCTGATAGACCAACCATTTTCCTGGAAGTTGAGACTGAGCTCCTGGCATTATCTCGGCCTTGAAGACATCTGAACTTGCCGTGTGGTTGCCGACGAAGTATTTGTCCGATACGTAGCGCCATAATGGATGGAGAAGGTTGCTTGTCAAATAATAGATCTCTACAGTGGAGATAGATCTGGTCGTCTTATGAAAATATGAATGATGACCACTGTTGCGCACAGACTCTTCGCTTGGCTCGTGTTCCTTGGCATAAACCACGTGAATCTCCTATGTAATCGATCCCAAATGAGACGGCAAAGTTCATGGCAAAGGCTTTCGCCTGGAGTTGAATTGAGCGGTCTTGTCTTCTACATAAAATTGTATCAGCAAAACTAGATGTCGATGGGGTCAGAATTGACAGAGTGTGGGAGGCAGCGGGGCCCCTTGCGGGCTCTAATGTGTCTGTGCGCGTGATGCACGCTGAACACCAAACTTGGGTCTAACCCACCTCTCTACAATACGCGATAACTCAGCCAATATGGACCCAATTCAAGATCCGATTGAAGAAATTGAATTGTGAGGGCCAGGAGAAGCTTTTGTTTATATAGAAGTTGCTGCTAAATTTAGTATTAAACGAATTATGCTGAGCCGAACAATCTGCAGCCTAACAAACTGTTATGGCCTGGATGCTAGGTGAGTAGTACTGAGGGCAAGCGGTTGATTCTTACAAAGGAGTGAGATTAAATAAGCAGGGGTGCTTGTCTTGTTAAACTAGCATTACAATAATCCTATCCTATATCTTAATCGTAATCTTCGTAGGAGAGTGTAACTACAATAAGCTTGTCAGATGAGGTGCGTGTGCCAGCGCAACGTTTACGAGCTGCTGCCAGAACTCTAGCGCGACGAGTGCTCGCACTCAACACTGCGCCAAGCTGAGATCGCAATCTCAACTCAGCTCATGGATGGAGCTTGCGAGTTGGCTCACTTAGCTGGCTCATGAGCTTTAGATGACATTGGAGATCGGCGATGGCGATCGATCTACGATGCTAGTATGCGACTAGTGCGATACTAGCCTCGCCCCTAACCCAACAACAAAGCATCAGCTCAACGGCGGCGCATCCCTTAAACAGGAGAGCAATCCAACAAGGGCGGCCTTTGAGGCACGAAAGTAATCAAAGAAACTCATGAAGGATATTAGAGGCAGCTAGAACGCAGATAATAGACAGAACAATCAATCCACTTAATTCCTACCTAAGTTTACTTAAGTTATCTATATCTATATCTATATAATAATAGACTATATTTATTTCTATAATATCCCCCTATACTACCTAAAATTAATAGTAAATTTTTTACTATACCTACTACTACTTTGTCTTTAAATTTTAACTCTATATATATTACAAGTACTTTTCTATACAACTCTCAGCTAGCTATAAGCTAGCCCTAGGCTTACTACAAGTATCCCTAGTATATATATATACTATTCTATACCTAGTATACCTATTCGGCATACTATACCTCTTTTAGAGTTACTTCTAGTCTAGTAGTATAGAGCCTAGCCTTATAATATAGTATTATAGCTATAATAGAAGAAATTAATATAGAGCTAATTAGTCCTAGCTTAAGTACGAACAAAGTATAGGATAAGTAGAGTAATAACTTAGATTAGGAAATAACGTATAACTAAGATACGTAAATAAGTAATTTATAGATATATATAGTATATAAACTAAAGGATTATAAAGTAGACTTTACGCAAGATAGCTCTAGGAAGTATAGTAACTAATAGATTAAAAGAAAGTAAATAGTAGATAGAGAGCTAACTAAGAGAGAAGTATTAAAGCTATATATACTAGGCAACTACTTAGTAAGCAAAGTAGTTACCTAGTAGCTAGTAAATCTTTATTAAGTCCTTAGAACTAGTAAAGGTAACAAGGGTAAGTAGGCTTCTATAAGACGGGCGAGGTTAATAAACAAGTTAGTTACTTAACTTAATTAATAGTTAGCTCTTATTAGAGTATTACAAGGTATATAAGTATTAATAGGTAGATAAGAATCTAATTAAAGTATTAGTCGTAATACTCTATTAAGATAAGAAGTAAAGAAGAGATTAAACACGATAGTCTATAAAGGTCTATTAACGTTCCTATATACTTACTATCTAGCGTTTATTCCTAAGCGCTTACTCTAGAGCGTTCGCTCTAGAGCGCTTATTCTAGAGCGTTTACTCTAGAGCGTTTACTCTAGAGCGTTTACTACTAAATAGTTACGTATTCTACTACGCTGCATTACCTAGCCTAATCGCGTGTAATACAATAGCTTACTTACCGCTTAGTATTGTAATACTATCCCCCTTTCTTACGCTAAGTCTATCTTTAGGCCTAGGCCTCTATTAGCTAGGTCTAGCTTATAAGCGGTTTGCCCTACCTTCTAGTTAAAAACTATCTTACTATAATATTACCTCCCTTATAGTCTTATAGACTTTATCTCTTATTAGAAATCCTTACTACAAACTATGTTTCTAAAACACTTTGTCTATATTACTCTCTCTTAGGTATTCCTTATTTTGTTATACTAGATTCTACTCTAAAGTATACTAAGTATACTCGTATAGGGCGTCCCTATATTAGTATAACCTAGGAGTCTCTTAATTAAACTTACAAAGAGTTCTATAAAAAGGTTAATAATAATAAAAAACTTCTTACTATTATTATTACCTATTTACTACGCAATAAAAAAATATTAAAATCTACTAAAGAGTATACTTGCTGTAAGGCCTTGTACCTAGCGTTAAAGTTAGAGTAAGAAGGTAATAAAGTCTTAGCGTAGGTTCTTAACTATTCTACTACTACTATTAATATCGCCTCTTCTCCTACTATCTAGTCTACTATTAGCTTATTAGATAAGTTTATTATAACTAAGGGCGCTTTATAGGCTCTATATAGTTAGGTTTATTATAGAACTTTCTTTTACTAATATATCTATTGTATCCTAGCTATAGCTTTGTATATCTTGTATATCCTAGTATATTATACTTACTTCTTACTTTCTTAAGTATTTACTAACAATTCTATAGATTAGCTTTAGGTTCCTATATATTTTTACTTACTAGGTAGCCTTTCTATTTTACTAGCTACTCTTAGAGAAACTATATACTTTAGAAGGCGTCGCGTCCTATTTCTTAATATCCCTATAGGTCTTTAACTTTAAACTCGTCGTCCTCTTCTTTCTAATATTAGAATTGTTGCTATACTAGTATTTTTAACTTAGCTAGTTCTAGTAGGCTTACATAGAACTTAAGGTATACCTTAGTATCTTTAGGTAGTTCTAGTGTTTTTGTTACTAGCCTATTATCTTCTTTAACTAAAAATAGTCTAACTTTAACATAGTCTAGTCCTTTGCTAGGTTACTTTATTCGTAAATTCCTAGTATAAAGATATACTTTATCCCCTTCTTTTAGCTAAGGTACTATTTTTTATTTTTAATTAACATATAAAATACTTTGTTTCTAAGCTTCTTTTAGTTTTTTCTTTATCCTATTATAGAGTTCTCGTATATCTTCTATTCTAACTAATGCTACCTCTATCTTAGGTCCTAGTAGTATTCTCTTAAACAAATTAGAGTATATCCTGTAGTTTGCAAAATATAGTATTTTACTTATTACTTCTAAGTACTTATTATTATACGCTAACTATACTATAAGTAATAGTAATACCTAATTATTTTACTTCTAGTTGCTATAAATCCTTAGGTATATCTTTAATATCCTATTAGTCTGTTCTATCTATCTATCTATCTATAGATAATAGGCTGTTAATAGCTTTCTTTTTGTCCCTATTACTACAAGCAGCGTTATCTAGTAATTAGACGTAAAAAGCTTGTCTCTATCGCTAATAATACTCTTTAGTATCTTATATCTTTGTATTAGCACGTCTAGTAGTACGTATCCTAGCTAATCTACTATATAGTTGCTTTAGAATTTCTCTATCTTAGCGTATTTTGTAAATTAGTCTACAATTACTATTATTACATTATATCCTATTCCTATTACTAGGTCCTTTAATATTAGTAGTCCTATAATAAAGTCTATTACAACGTCTATCTATAGTTCTTCTAGTATCTTAATTACTTATATTTTTCTATAAGGTACATATATCTCGTGCTTATTCTTCTAGTAATCTACGCATTCCTTAACAAACTACGTTACTTTCTCTTTTATCTTACTAAATCTATAGTTCCTCTAGATTAGTTCTATAGTTTGTGCGATCCCTAAGTACTTATATACTAGGTTGTTATAGTATTATTATATAATTACTTCCTATAATTCTTCTAGAACCTTGTTTATAATCTTAACTAGGTTATTAATCTCTTACTCCTCTACTAGTTGTGTATTTAGTACTAGGTATCCTTATCTATTATTCTAGAGTATAGCTTCTTCTACTACTTATCTCTTCTCTACAATATTATATCTTTAGCTAAGTGCGTCTACTTAGCTATTTTCCTTACCTAGTATATACTAAATCTTAAATTTGTACTGTCCTAGCTATTCTAACTATTATATCTATCTATCTTTTAACTTCTTACTTATTAGGAAGTATATTAGGTTCTTGTAATCTATCTTAATAATTACTTCTATCGCACTTTTAGTATATACTCTCTAATATTTAAGCGTATTAACTATCGCAAGTAGCTCCTTATTATATACATTGTATTTTTCCTCTTACTCTATAAACTTCCCTAAATAGTATATAATTAGATACTATTTCCCTTTATACTCTTATAGCGCTATTACTCTATAAGCTAGATTAGATATATCTATCTTAATTACTAAGGTCTTATTACTATAAAATTGCTTTAAAACTAGTAGTATAATATAAGCTTACTTAAGTTCCTTATAAGCTTGTTTCTACTCTACTCTCTATTCCTATATTATATCTTTTCTTATAAGCTTTGTAAGTAGTAGTACCTTCTTTAAAAATCTCTCTACAAAGTATTAGTTAAAGTTAATAAATCCTAGGAACGATTATACGTCCTTAACTATCTTAGGTTCCTTCTATTCTTCTACTACTTTAATCTTTTCTTAGCTTATCTTAACTTTGTTAATACCTATTATATATCCTAGAAACTCTACTTCTATCTTATACTATTCGCACTTTTCTAGCTTTAGTCGTAGGTTATATTAGTCTAAGTACTATAGTACTATTATTACTTACTCTACGTACTCGCCTTCTTCTTTAGAATATATTAGTATATCGTCTAAGTAGGCTATAATAAACTTATCTAAGTATTCTTATAATATATTGTTAATTAGTCTTTAGAACGTTACTAGTATATTTATTAGTCTAAAGGGCATTACTATATATTTATAATATCTATAGCGTGTTTAGAATACTATTTTCTACTCTTTACCTGCCTTAATTCGTATTAGGTAGTATCTATCCTTTAGGTCTAGCTTCGTAAAAATCTTTACTCTACTTAGCCTATCTTAGAGTTTGTCTATATTTAGTAGTAGGTATTAGTCCTTTACTATAATATTGTTTAGCTTTTAGTAGTCTACGTATATCCTTAGTAGTCTCTTCTTCTTTAGTATAAAGAGAATTAGGAATCCTACTAATAATAAGGATTCTTATATATATCCTTTCTTTAGGTCTTAGTTTAGTCTTTCTTAGAGTATTACTAATTTACTCTCTATTAATTAGTAAATAGGCCTAAAAGGTAGCTCCTTTCCTTCCTATAACTTAATCGTGTAGTCCTAGGGTTAGTGCTTAGGCAATACTAGTGTATCTATCTCTTCTACAAATAAGTAGCTAAACTTCTTATATTATTCTAGGATCTTAGGAGTTACGTGTTACTCCTCTACTCCTACTTCTTAGCCTAGTGCCCTACTAGTACTTATAGAGTTACTTATTTTCTCTTAATAAGTTACTATTAAAGCTACTATCTTGTATAGTACTTTCTTATCTACTATTAAACGCTACTAATATATAAGCTTAGATCTACGTACGTCTTTGTAGTCGTTAAACAAGAGGTTCTAGTTTTTCTAATTAACTCTAGGATTAAACTCTTATAGCTATAAGAGTCCTAGTATAACGTCTTTGTTAGTTAAAACTAATACGTCTAGGGTAATCCTTATACTATATCCTTAAATAATAATCTCTATAGTTACTTTATTACTAACTATTAGGTTTCCTAGTATTAGTTATCTATTCGCGATATAGATTAGATATAGTATCTTCTTTACTTATAGTTTAAGTCCTACTCGTTCTACTACTTTAAGTATAATTAGGTTTATAAATAACCCTAAATCTACTAATACTTTTATTTCTTCTCCTCCTATCTTTACTAGGAGTTTAATAAGTCTTTTAGCGTTAATAGCGTTATAGCTTCTAGATATATATCTAGTGTTAGCTATTTACCTAAAAAAGACTTAATCTTATAATCTTTATTCGTCTTTCGCTAAAATCTTTATAGTATCTTAATCTCTTTATAGTATTTACACTTTTCTAGCGTATAGGTTTACTAAAACAAGTTAATATATTAGTTATTTATAAGTATCTTACTTGTATTTGTATCTTCTTTAGTTATACCTAGAAAGTACTTAGCTTTCTACTTATCCTATAGGTGTTGTTTATATTTATTGTTTATGCACTCTTCCTAGTTCTATTTATATCTAGATCTCCTATAAGGGAAATATCTAGATCCTATCTTATTAGAATAGTAGGTAAGGTAGTTATTATAGTAACATCCTATCTATAATAGTAGTAGATAGTTTAAGTTACGTAAGTATAGCTAGTATTATAGTTCTTGTATTAATACTAGATCTATAATAATTAGCGCCTAATTATTGTTTACGTATAATAGTTTATATTATTAGGTCTACTCTACTTTGTATATCTAGCGTTCCTTGTCTTACTATTCTTTTACTAAGTAGTAGCTATCTACTAGTCCCTAGATTTCTTTTACAAATCTATCTTATACTTTAGTATTCTCTTACCTTAGCTCTAGTATTCTAGGTACTATTTTGTATTTAGAGGTCTTAGGCTCTTAGTTTTCTTTCCTATTCTCGTCCTAGGCTGTATATACCCGCCTTCCTAGATATAGCGTCGTCTTACGCCTATACCCTACCCTTCTTTAGTATAGCTAAAGGTATTCTAAGGTGTCTATCCTAGCGTACTTCTACTTTAGCTAATACCTCTTTACGTAGCTTTGCTCTCCTAGTAGTATATTTATAGCTTCTACCTTATCGTCTATTATAAGGTTACTTAGCTTTATAGCAATCCTATAGTAGTTATATCTCTTGCTTATATTCTACTACTAGAGGTTTGTAGTCTTGTAATCTCTCTTCTCCTAGCTTCTTCTAAAGATTACTTCTTATTCTTTTTCTCTATCTTTATCTTACCTCTTAAGTATATTAATTTATTGTATAATCTTATTCTTTACTTAGTAATTCTTCGCTAGGTACTCTATTTTACTATACTTGTAGTATTTTTAGCTTTCTACTCTCTTAGGGTTCTTGTAGTAATAGTATTCTTTTTTTTCTAAGTTTACGTTGTTAATATATATCTCGTCTAGCCTAAAGTATCTATAGCTACTCTAAACTTACTTATTCTTATATTAGTACTTATACTTAGGTTTATACTTCTTATTATCTATACGTAGTACTCTACTATTCTTAGCTTCTACTATATATTTGTATATATAGTTATTAACTTAGATTACTTCTTCTATTAAGTCTTCTAACGTCTTAATTGTAGCTCTACTACGTATTAGCTCGCCTTAAATATTACTCTTAAGTCTCTATTAAAATATCCTTATTAATAACTTATTATTCTATTCTATTTATATTACGTAGCTTTAGAATTTGTTAGTATAGTCTACTACTACCTTGTATTATTATAGCTACTACATCGCGCACTTTACTACTACTATCTTATTTACTAGTAGAAAGGCTTATTATACTTTGTCTTTAAACTTAATCTATTCTTTAAATATCTTATTATAGTTGTTATTATTATTATTAAAGTACTTCTTAAAGTATAGCGTAACCTATTTCTCTACCTTACTCCTTATATAAGATAATACAAACATAGTATAATAGGCCTCCTATTATTAACTATAGGTACCTATCTTAAAAGGGTTAGTAGATTATAAAGTAATAACAAAAGTTCGTATAGAGATCTATAATAACTATAAATAATAGAAGATATTTTGTAACTATCTTGTATTAGCATTCTATAGTTAAAGGATTGAATTACTAATACTATTCTAACAATACGCATCCTACTAACTATATACTCGTCGTAATCTATAATCTATAGCTACTAAGATTAATAGATTATAGATTATCCTAATCTATAATCTATAGCTGCTAAGAGTCTATAGATTATAGATTAGTCTACGTGTCCTAGTTGTGTATTGTTTCCTAATTAAGATTATTACTCTGCTCGTCCTATACTTCGTTAGCAACTAAGTTAAGACTAATTAGTTCTATCTTAATTTCTTCTATTACACCTATAACACTATCTCCTCTTCTAGGCGGGCCCTAGTTTTCCTATCTTAGAGTTAAAGTTATTAGTCTAGTTTCTTTATTAATATAGAGTTCTTTATCCTCCCTTATAACTATTTTATCTATACGTTGTCGCTACCTTCTTGTAGATTGCGTACTACGTAATAGTGTTAAAATATTTCCTTATTCTTGTTGTGCTTCTCCTAAATTAAATCCTAAATCCTTTCCTTATATTATTTCTACGAACGATAGTAGGGCTTATAAAGTATATATTCGTGCGAATATACGTAGTTCTTATAACGTATCTAGTGTTTCTCTTTCTAAGTATACGTTTATTATACTTATTCTTGCGTCTAGGCTTAATAATAATAGGGAAAGCTATTAACTAGACTTAAGAGAAATTACTATCTTAAATTGTAGAGGCTAAAGCTAAGCGTAAGCGTATCTAGGAGCTTGCGTAGAGTAAGCTAGTAGAGAATTAAGCTCGTCTCTCTTGTCTTTATAAGATAAAAGTGCTAAATAATAAGAAATTAGTTATATAGTTAGTAGCTCTAGAAGCTAAGCTAGACTTAGATAAGGTATTTAGTGTTGCTATAGTAGGTCCTGTGTTAGGCGCTCTTATCGCCTCTCTATCTAGCGATAGTAATATTAGTTCTCTTAGTTTGCTACTAGGCGTTCTAGAGGGTTTTAACTTTAGAAGTCCTCTAGTTTCTTAAGGTAATTAAGATTGTCCTCTAGTTCCTATATTTCTTCCTATAGTTGTCCTTTTTCGTCTATACCTATTTATTTTACTAGATAGTAGTTCTTACTGTTATAGAACTAGTGTGCTAAGATTTCTTTAACTTCTTATTCTTCTTGTTCTCTATACGTATCTACTTCGTACACTAGTAGTTCTACGTTCTATAGTGCTATCTTAAGTAGTACTACGTAGAAAGTTAGGTATATCTTTATTTTATTTAGTAGCTTTAATTTGAATATAACTAGCGTAACTTCTTTCTTGATTTTGTATAGTCTTATCTTAACGTAGTCTAATTTTAAACTTAGTCTCTTGCTCTTAATATTCTTTTATACTAACTATACTTTTTCTCCCTCTCTAAATTAGGGTCCTTCTTTATACTTCTTATTATAGTACTTAGCTATGCGATTATATAGGAATTCTACGTCCTATCTTAGTTAGTCCTATATATTCTTAAGTCTATTAGCAAAGTTTTCTCCTCTTAGGGACTAAGATATTTTAGTTCTTAGTATTCTGTATACGCTAGGTTCGAATCTATAGTTCGCAAAGAAGAGTAATACTCTTGTTACTATATTCTTTACGCTGTTGTATGCTAGTTATGCTATAGGTAGTAACTATACCTAGTTATTCTAGTTGTAATTAAAGTAGTATCTTAGGTATTGTTCTACTATCTAATTTATGCGTTTTAATTATCTGTCTATCTATAGGTAGTATGCTGTTAATATTGTATATTTAATTCCTAATTGCGCTATTATTGTTCCCTATAGTTTTAATATAAATCTTACATCTCTATCTATAATAATCTTGTCTAGTAGTCTATATTAGCTAATTACAGTTCCTAGAACTTAGTATACAGCGACCTCTATCCTGCTTTTCTCCTTATATAGTCTAAAGTATAAGTACTTCGTAAGTTTATTTACTATTATTAGGATTCTATCGTACTTAACTCCTAATATTAGGTCCTTAGACTTTAGTAGCTTTGTAATAAAGTCTATTGTAATAACTCCCTATAGTTATTTTAGTACTTCTACTAGTTATAACATTCTATATAGTACGTGTCTATTGTGCTTATTCTTCTAGTATTCTATATAATCTTGTAGTACTTCTATTACTAGTTATCTTACTCTTAGGATATAGTAATCTTATAGTAACTTATCTAAGGTCTTGTTAATTCCTTAGTATCTATATACTAGTAATTTATAGAATTGTCGTATAAATTCTCTTTAGATCTTTCTTAGAATATAGGTTCTTCTATAGGCTTGTACTAGTCCTTCTTAGGTTTCTAGTTTTTCTATTTCTTTAGATGCTTCTTGCGTTATTTTCTAAATCTATTTGTTTAGCTCGCTACTTGTTCTTTTAAGTGTTACGGCTATTTTAGGTGTATTTAGGACTAAGTGTCTTTTCTCGTTCTTAACTAAAACTATACTAGTAGCGCTTACTTCCTTTTATAAGTCTAGTCTTCTACTTAAGGTGTCTATAAATTAATTGTCTTTGCCTTTTGTATATATTATTTCTATGTTAAATATTAACAAATACTCTTACTATCTTGTATAGCGTTATAATAATTCCTTGTTTATTATAAATCTTATAAGATTCTTGTAGTCTATATAAACCTTTGTTTAGTATTTTACTCCTTGCAAGTATACTCTCTATTATTTAAATACTTTGTAGATTGCTAGCATCTCTTTGTTATAGATTAGGTAATTAAGTTCTACTATCTTTATTTTCTTAGAAAAGTATTTAACTAAGTGTTCTTTTTTAGTTTCTAGGTCTTCTTGTATTAGTGCTATTCTATAGACTGAATTAGATACGTCTGTTTTTACTATTACTAGTAGGTCTAGGTTGTATATTCTAATAACTAGGTTTTCTATAAATTTCTTTTTAATCTTATTAAATGCTTTATTACATTCCTTTGTCTATTTAAATAGCGTGTCCTTTTTTATAAGTTTTATTATTAGTTCTATATCCTTAGACTATCCTACTATTAACTTTCTATAAAAGTTAGCTAGCCTATAAAATTGTTGTACTTCCTTTAGGTTTTTAGGTGTTAGCTATTTGTTAATTAATCTAATCTTCTCTAGGTCGATCTTAATCTTTCCTAGTTTAATAATAAATTCTAGGAAGTCTGTTTCCTTTATATAGAATTTGCATTTTCTTATTTTAAGAAATAATTTATTTTCTACTAGTTTCTTTAATACTTTATATATATGTTGTACGTATTCCTCTTCTATTTCTAAGAATATAAGGATGTCGTCTAAGTATACGAATATAAATATATCTAAGTACTCTCTTAGTACTATATTAATCCTTTCTTAGAATGCTACTAGTGCATTTGTTAAGCTAAACAGTATAACTAAGTATTTATATAGTCTATACTATGTTCTAAAAGCTATCTTCTACTTATCGCCCTCTTTAATTCTAATTTAGTAGTAGGCGTTTTAGATATCTAACTTTGTAAAAATCTTTACTTTCTATAGTCTATCTTGCATTTTATCTATTTATAGTAGTAGGTATTAGTTCTTGTTTATAATTGCGTTAGTTTTTCTAAAATCTACGTAAGGCCTTTTATTATTTATTCCCTTTTTGTCTACAAATATAAGTCTATACGCTACTAAGGATTTAGATTTCCTTATCTATCTCTTTTTTGTTATATTCTAGATAAATATTTATTTAATTTTAGACTCTTCTTCTATTTTCTAGTAGACTAGGCTCTATCCTACGTCTTTACCTTCTACTAGTTCTATCGCTAGGTCCTATAGTTAATATTCTAGAAGGTAATCTTTAGGTTCTATAAGTTGTTTTTCTTATTTCTTATACTCTTTAAGGAATTCTCCTTTACAAGTGCTTATGTTAGCTTTTAACGTGTCTATTCTATAGTAGTTAATTTTTCTTATTCTCTAATTAATCTATAAGTTAGTTATTTATAACTATAGTATTTCTAGTATTATATCTTATTCGTTATCGATTGTCGTTATATCTATAACTATGTTTTTAATTGTTATTCCTTCTAGTTTTAGTGTAGAGGGAACTATTTCGAATCTAATAAGTTCTTAGAATAGTTTTCCTTTAATTATACTTAATTGTCAAGGATATTTCTTTGTTATATACCTTATTCCTTGTGTTTCTACAAACTTCTTTAATATAAAGTTTCTCGTAGCTCTACTATTAATTATTAATCGTACCTTTCTTTCTTAGTAAGTACTTGTTTTTATAATATATAGGCCTCTTACGCCTTCTAGCTGTTTTTACTTAGGCATCTTTACAAACTATCTATCTTTCTTAGGCTATAGGCCTACTTTAAGCTTATATTCTTCGTGTTTTAGGTATTTATTATACATGCATTTGTACTATAGTCTTCCTTAGACGCATTTTTTTAGATAGTTTTAGGCTAGGTCTTACTACTACGTATCTATCTTCTAGGATTATCTCCTATCCTTAGATGTCTTCTACTAGGATTACTTTTATATAGTTATAGCTTCTTCTCTATATAGGCTATATATTGTTGTTTGCTTTAGAATTTCTATATATAATATAATTCTTGTCTAGGTATAATATCTATAATACTTTAAAGTGTGCTAGATGTTTTAGATTTGTTATTTTGTTATCCCCTTCTTAGTACTTATCTTTTCTAGGTGTGTCTATTATTAGGATATAGTATACTACTAGTACTCTTAGTGTATAGGCTTTGTTAATCTATTACGTTTTTCTTACAAGGTACTACTATTCTTTTTGTATAGGTATTCTTCCTACTATAACTATATATTACTTTATCTATTCTTAAAATAGTATAAACTTTATTTCTTTAGGATTGCGTTCTTTCTAGTCTTTGTACGCTTCTTCTATACTTATAACTATTAAGTATATTTAAACGAATCTCTATTCTTTATTTTGTTCCTCTATATCTATTATAGTAAGGCTATTATAGCTATATATTATTAGCTAGGTATACTTTGTACCTCTTATACTAACTTGTCTCTTACTTCCTTGTAGTCCTTTAGAAGGAGCTATAGTAGTCTCTTTATCTAGTGCTAGTCTATCGGCTTAGATTAATAGGGTCTAGGGTTCTTCTCCTTCTAAATCTTCTATTAGTAGGTCTATTATATAGGCTGTCTCTTCTAGCTATACTTTTATTCTACTTCCTTTTATTATAGCTACTCTATATCTCTGTTTTTATAGGAACTATACTACTCTCTATTTACTAGAAAGATATGTATAGTAGTTATTATTATAACAAAAGGTCTAATAGAGTATTATATATTATACTTCTTTACTCCCTACTACCTTCTCCTAAAGTTTAGCTTATACTTTTAGTACTTCTTTCTTGTTCTTAGTTGTTTTTAACTAAGTTTCTTTATCTTTTCTTAGGTCTTTACTTCTATAGTCTTTTGCAAAGTGTCCTAGTTTCCTATATTTATAGTATACTATATCCCTTTTCTTTTATAATTAGTAGTCTTTCGCATAGTAGCCTTTCTTGCTATAGTTAAAGTACGTAAAGTCTTTATTCTTCTTTCTCTTCTTATCCTTATTAGCGTTAAGGATTATAGGGTCTCCTTTGTCCTAATTCTAGGTATAACTTCTATACTTGTTCTTCTTCTATTCTCGAAGATTGTTGTTAATTTGTATTACCTATTATTTTAGGGCTTCTAGTGTTCAGGGTTTTTCTATATAAATTATTTTATATTAGATTTTTAAGTTTAGTCCTTATTTAAATTATAACATTAAAGCTAACTTATTCTATTCTATATTTTGCGATAGTTATTTAAACTATAATACGTACTCTAGAATACTCTAGCTTTGTATAAGCTTTTCTAGCTATTCTTTAGCTTGTTAGGTAACGTCCGTATCTCTAAATGCTACTCTTATTCGTTTAGTAAAGTATTTATAACTTCTAAAGATAGCTCTTGTTTCGTCCTTCTAGGTTATTAGGGTATATGTCGTATAATCTATCTAGTAAGGTTTAAACTATTTTATTGTATTTTCTTTAAGATATATTCTAATATATATTACCTTCTTTTCTTTTGTGTTAAAGTATAGTGCTTGTACGTCTATCTAGAGTCGTACTAAGGCTATAAAGGGTCTTAGTTTTTCCCTTATCTTATTAAACTTCTTAAGGATAGGTATCTTAGGTAGTTTCTTTGTTGCACTTATTTCTAGTTGTTAGGTAATTAATTCTATCTAGTTCTAGCCTTTAATAATAGCTTTAATTTGTACTTTATTCTGTTTTAAATAGTCTTGTAGTTCCTTGTTCTACGTTTCTAGTGCTTTAATTACTATCTTTATATCCTCTTTGTCGTTAATTAGTTTATTTATACAATCCTTAATCGTTTCCTATACAGTACTATCTAACTTATAACTGCTCCTAGGGGCTTTGCTTATTTTAGTTAAACTTTCTACTATCGTGTTAGCTAGACTACGCGCTACTTACGCTTCGCTTCTTACAATAACTAAATTAGTAAGGTGTAATAGGCCTCCTATCGTCGACTATAGGTACCTATCTTAAAAGAGTTAGTAGATTATAAAGTAATAACAAAAGTTTGTATAAGGATCTATAATAACTATAAATAATAGAAGATGTTTTGCAACTATCTTGTATTAGCGTTCTATAGTTAAAGGATTAAATTACTAATACTATCCTAACAATGCGCATCCTACTAACTATATACTCGTCGTAATCTGTAATCTGTAGCTACTAAGATTAATAGATTATAGATTATCTTAATCTATAATCTATAGCTACTAAGAGTCTATAGATTATAGATTAGTCTACGTGTCCTAGTTGTGTATTGTTTCCTAATCGAGATTATTACCCCGCTCGTCCTATGCTTCGTTAGCAACTAAGTTAGGACTAATTAGTTCTATCTCGATTTCTTCTATTACACCTATAACATATAGCTCTATCTTTATCCTAAACTTAGTCTACTTTAAAGAAGAGATTAAGTTATAAGATCTATAGCTTAAGCTTATTCTATTCTCTATAGTAGAAGTCTAGCTTAGCGACCTTAGAAGTAGTAGTATAAGTTACTCCTGTACGCTAGTCGTCTATATTTATTAACGTATTACTTATCTTAAGAGTATTTAATATATTAAGTCCTTAGAACTAGTAAAAGTAATAAAGGTAAGTAAGCTTCTATAAGATAGGCAAGGTTAATAAATAAGTTAGTTACTTAACTTAATTAATAGTTAGCTCTTATTAGAGTATTACGAGGTATATAAGTATTAATAAGTAGATAAGAATCTAATTAAAGTATTAGTTGTAATACTCTATTAGGATAAGAGGTAAAAAAGAGATTAAATATAATAGTCTATAAAGGTCTATCGACGTTCCTATATACTTACTATCTAGCGTTTATTCCTAAGCGCTTACTCTAGAGCGTTCGCTCTAGAGCGCTTATTCTAGAGTGTTTACTCTAGAGCATTTGCTCTAGAGCGTTTACTACTAAATAGTTACGTATTCTACTACGCTGTATTACCTAGCCTAATTGCGTGCAATATAATAGCTTACCTACTACTTAGTATTGTAATAATCTTATAGCTAAAGGAGTATATTAGTAAGTTTACTTAGTACTCCTTTATACGTCTCTTTCCTCTTAAAAAGTAAATCCCTAGAGCTAAAATAAAAGCTTATACTAGACTATTACTATAGTATATAGTAGATAGCTTTAGTATAAGCTAAGAAAATTAGTTTAAAAGAGAGTTTAAGTTAAGTTACTTAAGTTTATATTATAGGTGTAATAGAAGAAATCGAGATAGAACTAATTAGTCCTAATCTAGGCGCTAACGAAGCATAGGACGAGTAGGGTAACAACCTCGATTAGGAGACTACACATAACTAGGACACCTAGGCTAATCTATAATCTATAGACTCTTAGCATTAATAGATTATAGATTAAGACAATCTATAATCTACTAGTCTTAGCAACTATAGATTATAGATTACGACAAGTATATAGTTAGTAAGATGCGTATTGTTAAGATAGTATTAGTAATTTAATCCTTTAACTACGAAACGCTAATACAAGATAGTTGCAAAACATCTTCTATTATTTATAAGTTATTGTAGATTATAACCTAAGCTTTTACTATTAACTTATAATCTACTAATACCCTTTAGGTACTAGGAAGTCGACCCTAGTAACACCCTATTATAGTTTAACTAGTTTAATACAAGTATAGAGCTAAAGTTTTTATAGATTTTAGTAAGATTTTTAATTTCGCGTAACTTCTATATATAAAATATATTAACTCTAAACTTTTTTTTACTATATTAACTTTATAATATAATAGGGTTACCTATTATTAACTATAAGTAACTACTAGGGAGTTATTAGTAGATTAGAAGTTAATAACAAAAGCTTATATAGTAATTAAGTAATAGGCTATAAACAATAGAAGATTCTTGTAATATTAAGTATTGTCGCTCTTAGTTAAAGATTAGATTACTAATACTATCCTAATAATACGTATTTCTATTAACTATATACTTATACTAATATATTTATATAACTTTATAGATTACTCTAATCTATTATAAGTATTTATAGATTACTCTATATTATATATTTAGGTTATAGTTTATTTCTTAATCAAAGTTATTACTCTACTTATCCTATACTTTATTAGTACTTAAGTTAATACTAATTAGTTCTATTATAATTTCTCTTGTTACGCCTATAATACTATTCCTCCCTTTAGGTAGGTTCTTATTTTCCTACCCTAGGGCTAATATTATTAATCTAGTTTTTTCGTTAATATTAAGTTCCTTATCTACTTCCTCTATACCTACTAAGTCTACCCTTTATTATCTTTAATTAGTAGATTATATATTATACTATAGTATTATAATATTCCTTTATTCTTGTTATAAGTCTATAAATTACTTATTAGATTATCTTTCTTTAAAGTATAGTAAAGCTTATAAAGTATATATTTATACTAATACTTATTTATTTTATAATTTCTCTAGTATATATCTAGTAGAATATACTTATTCGCGTATCTATACTTATTTATAATAGGGAGAGCTATTAACTATACTTAAGATAAACTATCTAAATAGATTATAGAAGCTAAAAAAGAATATAATTAGATTCTAAGTATATACGTAAAAAATTATACTTATTTAGTTTATCTTTATAAGATAAAAGCCTTAAATAATATAAAGTCTATTAAGTAGGCTACTCTCTTAGAGTCTAAGCTTAATTTTAAGGCTATAGTAGAGGCTACTCTAGCTCTTATTATATTAAGCGCTCCTATTATCTCTTTATCTAGTAGTAGTACTATAAACTTTCTTAGTTTACTACTAGGCGCTTTAGAAGGTTTTAATTTTAGAACTCTTTTAGTTTCTTAAAGTAATTAAGATTATCCTCTAGTTCCTATATATTTTCTTATAGTTATTCTTTCTTATTTATACTTATCTATTTTACTAGATAGTAATTTCTTCTATTATAGAATTAGTACAATAAAATTTCTTTAACTTCTTATTCTTTCTATTCTCTATATATATCTACTTTGTATACTAGTAGTTTTACTTCTTATAGTACTTTTTCTAGTAGTACTACGTAGAAAATTAAGTATATCTTTATTTTATCTAGTAGTCTTAACTTAAATATAACTAGTATAACTTTCTTTTCTACTTTATATAGTCTTATCTTTACGTAATCTAGTTTTAAACTTAATTATTTACTTTTAATATTTCTACGTACTAACTATACTTTTTCCTCCTCTTTAAATTAGGGTCCCTCTTAGTATTTTTTATTAAAGTACTTTACTATTTAATCTTATAAGAATTCTATATCCTATTATAACTAATTATATATTTCTTTTATTCTATTAATAAAGTTTTTTCTACTTAAAGACTAAGATACTTTAAATCTTAGTACCTAGTATATATTAGAGTTAAATCTATAGTTTATAAAAAAGAGTAATACTTTTATTATTATATTCTTTGTATTACTATATACTAGCTATACTATAAGTAGTAACTATACCTAGTTATTCTAGTTATAGTTAAGGTAGTATCTTAAGTATTATTCTACTATATAATTTATTTATTTTAACTATCTATCTATTTATAGATAGTATACTCTTAATATTTAATATTTTATTCCTAATAATACTATTATTATTCCCTATAGTTTTAATATAAATCTTATATCTCTATCTATAATAATCTTAACTAGAATACTATATTAGCTAATTATAGTCCCTAGGACCTAGTATATAGTAACCTCTATCTTACTTTTCTTTCTATATAGTCTAAAGTATAAGTACTTTATAAGCTTATATACTCTTATTAAGATTTTATTATATTTAATTCTTAATATTAAGTTTTTTAATTTAAGTAGATTTATAATAAAGTCTATTATAATAACTCTTTAAAGTTATTCTAGTACTTTAACTAGTTATAACGTTCTATATAGTATATATCTACTAACGTAGTTTATAAGTAAGCTATACGTACAAGTAAGCTATACGTATAAGTAAGCTACGCGCCCTAAAATATACTAAAAATCTAGATTTCTATAGTAAAATATCTTTACTATAACTTTATAATATTTCCTATAACTATAGGTATACTCTTTATTACTTATATAGAAGCTATTTTTAGATTCCTATAGTATATAACCTAGATATTCTAAAGATATTTTATGTTTTTACTTATTAGCTTAATTTTAGCCCCTAATTTTTAGTAACTTACTCTATACTTTATATATTTTTTTTAAAATCTAGTATTTATTTTAAAATAGTTATATAAGGCTATATCTTATATTTTAGCGTATTTAATTAAGTTATAGTAAAGATATTTTACTATAGAAATCTAGATTTTAGGTATATTTTAGGGTATATAGCTTACTTATACGCGTAGCTCGCTTATAAACTACGTTATACTTATTTCTATAATATTCTATATAATCTTATAGTACTTCTATTACTAGTTACCTTCTTCTTAAGATATAGTAATTTTTTAAAAGCCTATCTAGCGTTTTATTAACACTTTAGTATCTATATACTAGTAGTTTATAAAATTATCTTATATACTCTCTTTATATCTTATTTAGAATATATATTCTTCTCTATACTCTTATAAGTTCTTCTTATATCTTAAGTTTCTTTATTTCTTTAGAAGCTTTTTCTATTTCCTTTTAAATCTATTTTTCTAGCTTTCTACTCTTTCTCTTAAGTATTATAGCTATTTTAAGTATATTTAGGACTAAGTATCTATCTTTATTCTTAACTAGAATTATACTAGTAGTATTTACTTCTTTTTATAAATCTAGTCTCTTACTTAAAGCGTTTATAAATTAGTTATCTTTACTCTTAGTATATATAATCTTAAGGTTAAATATTAATAAGAATTCTTACTATCTTATATAGTATTATATTAAGTCTTTATTTATTATAAATCTTATAAGATTCTTATAGTCTCTATAGACTTTTCTTTAGTACTTTACTTTTTATAAGAATACTCTCTATTATTTAAATACTTTATAAATTACTAGAATTTCTTTATTATAGATTAGATAGTTAAGCTCTACTAGCTTTATTTTCTTAGAGAAGTACTTAACTAAGTATTCTTGTTTTATAACCTAGTCCTCTTGTATTAGTATAATTCTATAGACTAAGTTTAATATATCTATTTTTACTATTACTAGTAGGTCTAAGTTATATATTCTAATTACTAGGTTCTCTATAAACTTCTATTTAAGTTTGTTAAATACTTTATTATATTCTTAAGTCTATTTAAATAGTATATCTTTCTTTATAAGTTTTATTAATAGTTTTATTAGTTTAAACTATCTTACTATTAACTTTTTATAAAAGTTTACTAGTCTATAAAACTACTATACTTCTTATAAGTTCTTTAGTATTAGCTATTTCTAGATTACCTTAATCTTATTAGAGTTAATCTTTATTTTTCCTAGTTTAATAAT
Organism: Ophiosphaerella korrae; assembly: GCA_028456385.1. Taxonomy (NCBI): domain Eukaryota; kingdom Fungi; phylum Ascomycota; class Dothideomycetes; order Pleosporales; family Phaeosphaeriaceae; genus Ophiosphaerella; species Ophiosphaerella korrae. The sequence goes on from JALNQF010000147.1 coordinate 80,333, forward strand.
AAATTTTAGAAAGTCTATTTCTTTAGTATAGAACTTAAATTTCTTTATTTTAAAGAATAATTTATCTTTTACTAGTTTTTCTAGTACTTTTTATATATATTATATATATTCTTCTTTTATTTCTAAAAATATAAGGATATTATCTAGGTATATAAATATAAATATATCTAGGTATTCTTTTAAGACTATATTAATTCTTTCTTAGAATACTACAAGTATATTTATTAATCTAAAAGGTATAACTATATATTTAAATAGTTTATATTACGTTCTAAATACTATTTTCTATTTATTACCTTTCTTAATTCTAATCTAATAGTAAGCGTTCTAGATATCTAGCTTTATAAAGATTTAAGCCTTTTATAGCTTATCTTGTATTTTATCTATATATAGTAAATAGTATTAGTTTTTATCTATAATTACGTTTATTTTTCTAAATTCTATATAAAGTTATTTATCTTTTATTCTTTTCTTATCTATAAAGATTAGAAATCTTATATTTATCTTTTTCTTATTACGTTTTTAATAAATACTTACTTAATCTTTAATTTTTCTTTAGTTTTTTAATAAACTAGCCTCTATCTTATATTCTTTCTTTCTTCTAAGTTTATTACTAGGTCCTATAGCTAATATTCTATAAGATCGTTATTAGGTTCTATAAGTTATTTTTCTTATTTCTTATATTCTTCTAGGAATTCTCCTTTAATAGGTACTTATATTAGCTTTTAATATATCTTTCTTAGAGTAAGTAATTCTCTTTATTCTCTAATTAATCTTAAGGTTAGTTATCTATAACTATAGTATACCTAATATTATATCTTACTTATTATTAATTGTTATTATATCTATAACTATATTCTTAATCTCTAGTCTTTCTAGTCTTAGTATAGATAGTACTATTTTAAATCTAATAGGTTCTTAAAATAGTTTTCCTTTAACTATACTTAGTTATTAAGAGTATTTCTTTATTATATAGTATATTCTTTATTTTTCTTTAAACTTTTTTAATATAAAGTTCTTTATAGCTCTACTATTAATTATAATTTATACTTTCTAGACTTTTATACTTAAGTTATTCTTTAAATTATCTATTCTTTTAAATTTACTACTCTACTTTATATCTATAGTTTTTATACTTTAGATATTTATTATATATATACTTATACTATAGCCTTCTTTAAACGTATTCTTTAGATAGTTTAGGTCCTAGTCTAATTAATATATATTCTTTGTTAGGTATATAAATTATTTCCTAATCTTAGATATCTTTTCTTTAGATTACTTTTATATAGTTATATCCTTCTTTTTATATTAGCTATATATAGTTTTATACTTTTATTTCTTAATATAAGTAATAGTTTATATTTAAATATAATACTTAGGATATCTTAGTATATACTAGATATTCTAGATATATACTTTTATTATCCCCTACCTAGTATTTATCTATACTAGGTCTTATTATTACTAGAATATAGTATACTATTAGTATATATAGTATATAGATTTTATTAATTTATTACGTCTTTTTTATATAGTACTACTACTCTCTTTATATAAGTATTCTTCTTACTATAACTATATTTTATTCTATCTAGTTTTAGAATATTATAAACTTTATTACTTTAGGACTATATTCTTTTTAGTCTTTATATACTTCTTCTATACTTATAACTAGTAAATATTTTTAAATAAATTTCTATTCTCTATTTTATTCTACTATATCTATTATTATATAGCTATTATAACTATATATATTTAATAAGGTATACTCTATACTTTTTATATTAACTTATCTCTTATCTCTTTATAGTTCCTTAGAAGTAACTATAGTAGTCTCTTTATCTAGTACTAGTCTTTTAGCTTAGATTAATATAGTCTAATACTCTTTTCCTGTTAAATCTTTTATTAGTAAGTCTATTATATATTTTATTTCTTTAAGCTATACTTAGGTTTATATTTCTTTTATTACTACTACTTTATTTTTCTATTAGAACTATCTTACTTACTATTTACTAGAAAGGTATATATAGTAGTTAATATTATAATAAATAGTCTAGTTAAGTATTACGTACTATATTTCTCTAGTTACTACTACTTTTTCTTATAGTTTAGCTTATACTTTAAGTACTTCTTTCTTACTCTTAGTTATCTTTAACTAAGCTTTTTTATCTTTCTTAGAGTCTTTACTTTTACAATCTTTTATAAAGTATCTTAGCTTTCTATATTTATAATATACTATATTCTTTTTTTACTTAAAGTAATAGACTTTTATATAGTAGCTTTTCTTAATATAGTTAAAGTTTATAAAGTTTTTATTCTTCTTCTTTCTTTAATTTTTATTAGCGTTAAAGATAATAAAGTCTTTTCTTCTATAGTTATTAGATTATTTCTAATACTTATTTATCTTCTATTCTTAGAGATTATTATATACTTATATTACCTATCTCTTTAGAGCTACTAGTATCCTTAGTTTTTCTATCTAAATTAATTTATATTAGATTTTTATTATAATACTAAGTAGTAAGTAAGCTATTATATTGTACGCAATTAGGCTAGGTAATATAGTGTAGTAGAATACGTAACTATTTAGTAGTAAACGTTCTAGAGTAAACGCTCTAAAGTAAACGCTCTTAAATAAGTACTTAGGAGTAAATACTCTAGAGTAAGCGCTTAGGAATAAACACTAGATAGTAAGTATATAAGAACATTAATAGACCTTTATAGACTATTATATTTAATCTATTCTTTACTTCTTATCTTAATAGAGTATTATAACTAATACTTTAATTAGATTCTTATCTATCTATTAATACTTATATAACTTATAATACTCTAATAAAAGCTAACTATTAATTAAATTAAGTAACTAACTTATTTATTAACTTTACTTATCTTATAGAAGCTTACTTACTCTTATTACTTTTACTTAGTTCTTAGGACTTAATATCTAGTAGTTTATATCTATATTATCTACTTAAATAATATCTTTATATACTCTAATAATAAAGAAGATTCTATTACTTAGATTAAAAAAGTACTAGATACACTTTTTAAATAAAAACTCTACTATAAAGTAAGTATATATACTTTTAATACTAAATAAGTTAAGTTTTTAGGCTATATTATTACTTTAGAAAAAGTAGTAATAAACTTAGTAAGAGTAAAAACTATTAAAAAGTAGCTAAAACTAGAGAGCTATAAAGATATTATAGTTTTTCTTAGGTTTACTAACTTCTATAAAAAGTTTATATATAAATACTCTAAAATAGTTAAGTTTTTAGTAGACTATATAACTACTATATAGGCTTTACTACTAACTTAGTAGAGTTCTAAAAGTAAGCTAATTATAGTAAAATATAAAAAAATAAAAAAAAGCTTTACTTACTAGTATAGACTATTAAGCTAGCTAAATTATATTTAATTAGTATTCTTTTAATAAAAAGAGAAATTATTAAACTTTTTAGTTTTATAGTACTTTAACCTAAAAAAGAACTTAATAGTTATAAGAGATATATTAGAGTTTATAATAGTAGTAATTGTTTTTTAGCTTTAAATAGTAAAGTTAGTAACTAATTACTATTATAAACTAGTAGTGTTTTAGAGTAAAAAGTTCTTAAGATCTTCTTTAAGATAGTATATATATAATAAAGAATTAAGTACTATAGTTAAATTTTTAAAAATATAAGAATACTATATTAAATATACTCTATTAATAATCTTAGTACTCTCTAATTATAATAATCTATAGTACTTTATAAGTACTAAAAAATTTTTTTTTTAAGTAAGCTTACTAAGTAAAAATGCTTATTAGGTTTAATTTTAAAGTTAAATATAAACTAAAATAAGTAAACTTAGTAGATAGGTTATAAAAGTAGTAAGTATTATATAACGTAATATTACTTATACTATTATAAAAGCTTTAGATCTAAGCTATCTAAAAGTTTAGAACTTTAAATATCTATTTTTAGAAAGTATTAAAATATAACTACTCTAAAAAAGACTTTATAAAGACTTATTAAAACTCTAAAAAAGCTAATATACTTAAAATATAATTTTTTAACTAGATATTAGAACCTAGTAATATATTACTATTTAGTATACTTTTCTCTACTACTATTAATAGTAATAAAGTAAGAAGTATTATATTTAAAGCTAAGTAATTTTATAAATTTATATTAGAGCTTATAAAAGCTATAATATCTAGTATTTTATTTTTAAATAGTTTTATATATAAAGTAATATAAGTTAAAAATACTTTTAATCTAGAAATTTAAGAATACTTTTTAGAGTTTATCTATTAAGTATAAAGAAAGAATATAGCTTATCTTATATATATAGTAAAGAGCTTCTAAGAAGTAAGTAAAGTAAAGAATAGTAACTATAACTAAGAGTTTAACTTTAGTAGTATTTTATATAAAAGTAAAAAAGTATAGATTTTTATTAATATATCTCTTTACTAAAATATTTTATAAAATAACTATACTAGCTTAAAAAGTAGTTTCTATAAAACTAATAAGACTATAGACTTACTAAAGTATAAGTATTATTAGTTACGTTTTTTCTTAGATATTTATAACTATATTAAGAAATACTCTATATATTAACTATATATAATTTAAAAGTATAAGCTTTAAAGAATACTAGTACTACTACTAGTACTAATAATAGTATAGTATTGTTTTTTATTAAACTTTCTAATAGACTTACTAGTCTTAAGAGATATAGAAAAAAATAAGTTTATCTTAATTTTAGTACTTATAAACTAGTTTATAAAGTATAATTAATACTTTTTTAAAAGTAAAATACTTATTATATAAAGAGTAGCTAATTTATAAATAAATTAAAACTTTTTAAAGTAAAGTCTTCTATATAACCTACTATTAAATAGAAGGTCTATCTTTATAAGCTAATTCTAGTCTAATATATACTATTACTTTAATATTAATTATTAATTATGTATAGCCTTTTACTTATAAAAAAATAAGTAAACTTAAAAGTAAAACTAAAAATTAGAAATATACTTATAGATCTATATAAATTACTAGTATAATATCTAAGTATTATTATATTTATATATAGAGTATACTTATTATTTAAAAAAGTATTTAGTATATAGCTAAAGATATATACGCGTAGTATTTATTATAGATTTTAAGAGATTAAATATTATTTTTAATAAATATTAGCTAAAGTAACTAGACTTCTTATAAAATATAAATAGAAAAGATTTAGTACTTTAGTACTAAGTTATAAGATACTTTAATTAATAGGCTAAAATATAAAAAGTAGTAAAACTAAGTTTATAGTAAACCTAGACTTAAAATAAAAAATAGTATAATATAAAAACAGAAAATATATACTTTACTAAAAGTAAAGAAGTAATATTAAAAGTAAAGAATATTATTACTTACTACTTATCTAAGAAATTTAATATATAATATCTTAGACTATTTATAATTAATAATAAGATAAGTAAGCTAGTATATAAGTTTAACTTCTTTCTATAAATATCTTAAATATATCTTATATTTAATATAACTATATTAGAACTATAGTATACGCTATTACTAGAAGTAAATTTTTAACTAGAAAATATATAAATCCTAGATAATATTATCTTCAGAGATTAATATAAAGTTAAAAGAATCTTAGATTATAAAGATATAAAAGCTAAAAGAAAAGAGTACTTAATTAAATAGCTAGGCTAGTCTATAGAAAAAGCTACTTAAGAGTAAGCTAGTAACTAAAACTATTACGTAGCTATATTATAAGAATATAAAAAATCTACTATAATAAGTACTTCTAAGATAAGTTAGAGCTACTTTTAGATAGAAAAAGTAATAAAAAAAAAGCTAGAAAGTAATTTTTATAAAAAGTAAAGTATAAGTAGTATAGATATAATAAGAGTAATTATAATAAAACTAATTAGTTTTAACTTAAGTACTAATAAAGTATAAGATAAGTAAAGTAATAAGCTAGATTAGAGAATAACTTATAACTAGAAGAAAAAAATAATCTCTTAATCTATAGAGTATATAGATAAGAAATAATTATAGATTAATAGAGTAGTATAAGTATATAAGTAGTAATAATACGTATTATAAAGATAGTATTAGTAAACTAATCTCTAACTAAAAGTAATAATATATTAATTTTATAAAAATTATTCTATTATTTATAATTTTATTATTTAATTACTATATATACTTTAGTTATTAACTTTTAATCTACTATAAACTCTTTCCTAAGAAGTTACTTGTAGTTAATAATAGGTAACTCTATTATACTTTACTAATCTTAGTTATTAGAAAAAGTAAAGTATAATTAGTATATAGTCTAAGCTAATATAATAGTAGAAAGTATAACTAAAAAAAAAAAGTAAAGTACTTCTAAGTAGTTATAAGTTAGATAACTATAATAAAGTTAATTATTATTAACTATTAGTAACTATAAAGGAGTTATAGTAAATAAAGAGTTAATAGGTTAGGTATAGAAGTAATTAAGTAATAGGCTTATAAATAATAAGATAATATCTTATAATATTAAAGTATTATTACTTATAGTTATTTATTAAATTACTTATACTATCTAAAGGATTTATTTTACTACTAACTATATACCTATATTTTATATATAATCTAAAGTATAAGTCTATAGATTACTTATATTATATACTCTAATTATAGGTTACTACTTAATCTAAGTTATTACTTAACTTATCTTATACTCTATTAGTACTTATAATAAAACTAATTAGTTCTATTAAGATTTCTCTTATTATATCTATAATACTATTCTATCTTTTAAGTAAGTTCTTATTTTCTTATTCTATAGCTAAAGTTATTAATTATATTTTTTTATTAATATAAAGTTTTTTATTCTATTATTTTTTACTTACTAAATCTATACTTTATTATCTTTAGTTAGTAGATTATATATAATATAAGAGTATTAAAATATTTTTCTATTCTTATTACTACTTTCTAAAAACTAAATCTATTTATTATATTTTTATAAATAATAGTTAGGCCTATAAGCTATATATTTATATAAACGTTTATAGTTTATATAATATTTCTAGATTTTTTTTAGCTAAATATAAGTATATTATAGTTACTTTTATATCTAGACTAAGTAATAATAGAGAAAGCTATTAACTATAATAAAAAGAAATTACTATTAGAAATTATAAAAGCTAAAGCTAAGTATAATTAAATACTAAGTATATAGATAAAAAATTATACACGTTTAGTATATCTTTAGAAGATAAAGGCGTATAATAATAAAAAGTTAAATATATAGTTAAAAGCTCTTAAAGCTAAACTTAACTTAGAAAAAGCTATTAAAGCTACTCTAGCTCTTCTCCTAGTATATATTCTTAGTACCTCTATTTTTATTACTAATAGTATTAGTTTTCTTAGTTTACTACTAAGTAGATTAGAAGATTTTAGCTTTAAAAGTCTTCTAGTTTCTTAAAGTAGTTAAAGTTATCTTCTAGTTTCTATATATTTTCTTATAGTTTCTCTTTTTTATTTATACTTATCTATTTTACTAAGTAGTATTATCTTCTATTATAAAACTAGTATACTAAAATCTTTTTTACTTTTTATTCTCTATATATATTTATATTTTATAGTACTATCTCTAGTAATACTATATAATATATAAAGTATATTCTTATCTTACTTAGTAACTTTAAACTTATATAGTTTTATTTTTATATAGTTTAGTTTTAAGCTAACTTATTTACTTTTAATATTTTTTTAAATTTACTATACTTTTTTCTTCTTTTTAAATTAGGGTTTCCTTCTATATTTTTTATTATAGTACTTTACTATTTTATTTTATAAAAACTCTATATCTTATCTTAATTATTTATATATTTTTTAGTATCTAGTATATAATAGCATTAAATCTATAATTTATATAGAAGAGTAATACTCTTATTTCTATATTCTTTATACTATTATATTCTAACTATACTATAAGTAGTAGTTATACCTAGTTATTTTAGTTATAGTTAAAGTAGTATCTTAAGTACTACTCTACTATCTAATTTATTTATTCTAACTATCTAACTATATATAGATAGAATATTATTAATATTTAATATATAATTCCTAATTCTACTATTATTATTCTCTAAAGTTTTAATATAAATCTTATATCTTTATCTATAATAATATTATCTAGAATACTATACTAGCTAACTATAGTTACTAAAACCTAGTATATAATAACTTCTATCTTACTTTTCTCTTTATATAGCCTAAAGTATAAATACTTTATAAGCTTATCTACTATTATTATAATTTTATTTTACTTAACTTTTAATATTAAATCTTTTAACTAAAGTAATTTTATAATAAAATCTATTATAATAACTTTTTATAAGTACTTTAGTACTTTAACTAGTTATAGTATTCTATATAGTATATATTTATTATACTTATTTTAGTAGTATTTTATATAATCTTATATATAATAGGTATACTAGAGTTATCTTCCTAATAACCTTTAGAGTTATTAGTAGATTATAAAGTAATAATAAAAGCTTATATTATAATTAGTAATAACTATAAATAATAGTTAATTTATGTGTATAATATTAAGTATTAGTATTCTAGGTTAGAGATTAGATTACTAATATTATCCTAATAATATACATCTTATTAACTATATACTTATACTAATCTATTTATATAATACTATAGATTACTACTAATCTATTTATATATAACTATAGATTACTTTAATCTATTTATATATTTTTATAGATTACTCTAATCTATTTATATATAATTATAGATTACTACTATATATCCTAGTTATAAGTAGTTTCCTAATTAAAGTTATTACCTTACTTGTCTTATACTTTGTTAGTACCTAAGTTAAGACTAATTAGTTCTAACTTAATTTCTCTTGTTACGCCTATAATACTATCTCTTTCTTAAGGTAGGTTCTAGTTTATCTACTCTAAAGCTAAAGTTATTAACTTAGTTTCTTTATTAATATAGAGCTCTTTATCCTCCTTTATACTTACTAAATCTACTCTCTATTAACTTTAATTAGTAGATTACGTATTATATTATAGTATTACTATATTTCTTTATTTTTATTATAAGTCTTTAAATCTTCTTATAGAGTATTTTTCTTTAAAGTATAGAAAAGCTTATAAAGTATATATTTATATTAATACTTATATATCTTATAATCTTTCTAGCGTATCTCTTATAGAATATAGGTTAATAATACTTATTTACGCGTCTATACTTATTTATAATTAAAAGAGCTATTAACTATCTTTAAGATAAACTATCTAAAAAGATTACTAAAGCTAAAAAAGAACGTAATTAGATTCTAAGTATATAAGTAAAAAATTATACTTATCTAATTTATCTCTATAAAATAAAAGCTTTAAACAATAAGAAGTCTATTACATAGGCTACTCTTATAGAGTCTAAGTTTAATTTTAAAGCTATAGTAAAAGCTACTCTTATTACGTTAAGTATTTCTATTACTTTTCTATCTAGTAGTAGTATTATTAATTTTCTTAGTTTACTACAAGGCGCTCTAAAAGGTTTTAATTTTAGAACTTTTCTAGTTTCTTAAAGTAATTAAAGTTATCTTCTAGTTCCTATATATCTTTCTATAGTTATCCTTTTTTATCTATACTTATCTATTTTACTAAGTAGTAGTTCTTACTATTATAGAACTAGTATTCTAAGATTTTCTTAACTTCTTATTCTTCTTATTCTCTATATATATCTACTTTATATACTAGTAGTTCTATATTCTATAGTACTATTTTAAGTAGCGCTATATATAAAGTTAATTATATTCTTATTTTACTTAGTAGCTTTAGTTTAAATATAACTAGTGTAACTTTTTTCTTAATTTTGTATAGTCTTATTTTAACGTAATCTAATTTTAAACTAAGTTATTTACTTTTTACGTTTTTCTTTACTAACTATACTTTTTCTCTCTTTCTAAATTAAAGTCTCTCTTTATATTTCTTGTTATAGTACTTAGTTATATAATTATATAGGAATTCTACGTTCTATCTTAGTTATATATATCTCTAAGTCTATTAGTAAAGTTTTTTCCTTTTAGAGACTAAAATACTTTAGATTTTAGTAATTAATATTCGCTAGAGTTAAATCTTTAATTTACGTAAAAAAGTAATACTTTTATTACTATATTCTTTGCGCTATTATATACTAACTATACTATAAGTAATAGTTATACGTAGTTATTTTAGTTGTAGTTAAGGTAGTATCTTAAGTATTATTCTACTATCTAATTTATTTATTCTAATTATCTATCTATTTATAGGTATAATATATAGTAGATATTATATATTATATTTCTAATTACGCTATTATTATTCCCTATAGTTTTAATATAAATCTTATATTTCTATCTATAATTATTTTATCTAGTAGTTTATATTAACTAATTATAGTTTCTAGAACCTAGTATATAGTAACCTCTATCCTACTTTTTTTTATATAGTCTAAAGTATAAGTACTTTATAAGTTTATCTACTATTATTAGGATTCTATTATACTTAACTCTTAATATTAAGTCTTTTAACTTAGGTAACTTTATAATAAAGTCTATTATAATAACTCTTTATAGCTATTCTAGTATTTTAACTAGTTATAGTATCTTATATAGTACGTACTTAGTATACTAATTTCTATAGTATTCTATATAGTCTTATAGTACTTCTATTACTAGTTATCTTACTCTTAGAATATAATAGTCTTATAGTAGCTTATCTAATATTTTGTTAATACTTTAATATCTATATACTAGTAACTTATAGAATTATTATATAAATTCTCTTTATATCTTATTTAGTATATATATTCTTCTATATACTTATATAATTTCTTTTTAAATCTTAAACTTTTTTATTTCTTTAGAGGCTTTTTCTATTTCTTTTTAAATTTATTTATCTAGCTTACTACTCTTCTTTTTAAGTATTATAGCTATTTTAAGTATATTTAAAACTAAATATCTTTCTTTCTTCTTAACTAGAACTATACTAGTAGTACTTACTTCTTCTTATAAGTCTAGTCTTCTACTTAAAGTATCTATAAATTAATTATCTTTAACCTTAGTATATATTATTTCTATATTAAATATTAATAGAAACTCTTACTATCTTATATAGTATTATAATAGATCCTTATTTATTATAAATCTTATAAGATTCTTATAGTCTATATAGACTTTTATTTAGTACTTTACTTTTTATAAGTATACTCTCTATTACTTAAATACTTTATAGATTACTAGTATTTCTTTATTATAAATTAAGTAGTTAAGCTCTACTAGCTTTATTTTCTTAGAGAAGTACTTAACTAAGTATTTTTTTTTAGTCTTTAGGTCTTCCTATATTAGTACTATCCTATAGACTAAGTTAGATACGTCTATTTTTACTATTACTAGTAGGTCTAGATTATATATTCTAATAACTAGGTTTTCTATAAACTTTCTTTTAATCTTATTAAATACCTTATTATATTCTTTTATCTATTTAAATAGTATATTTTTCTTTATAAGTCTTATTATAGGTTTTATATCTTTAAACTATCTTACTATTAGCTTTCTATAAAAGTTTACTAACCTATAAAATTATTATACTTCTTTTAGGTTCTTTAGTATATAGGCTTTATTAGTCTATTACATTTTTTTTATAAGGAATTACTATTCTCTTTATATAAGTATTCTTCTTATAATAACTATATACTACTTTATTTATTCTTAGAATAGTATAAACTTTATTTCTTTAGGATTATATTCTTTCTAGTCTTTATACGCTTTCTCTATACTTATAACTAGTAAGTATTTCTAAATAAACTTCTATTCTTTCTTTTATTCTTCTATATCTATTATTATATAGATATTATAGCTATATATATTTAGCTAGGTATACTTTATACTTTTTATACTAAGCTCTTTCTTACTTTCTTATAGTCTTTTAGAAGTAGCTATAGTAATCTCTTTATTTAGTACTAGTTTTTTAGCTTAGATTAATAGTAACTAAAGTTATTCCCTTTCTAAATCTTCTATTAATAGGTCTATTACGTATACTCTTTCTTCTAGCTACGCTATTATTCTACTTTCTTTTATTACTACTACTCTATTCTTCTATAAGAACTATCTTACTCTCTATTTACTAAAAAGATATATATAGTAGTTATCTTTATAATAAAAGGTCTAGTAGAGTATTATATATTATATTTCTTTACTCCTAGCTACTTTTTCTTAAGGTTTAGCCTATACTTATAGTACTTCTTTTTTCTTCTTAGTTATCTTTAACTATATTTCTTTATCTTTTTTATAGTCTTTACTTTTATAGTCTTTTATAAAGTATTTTAGTTTTCTATATTTCTAGTATACTATATCTTTTTTTTTCTATAATTAGTAGTCTTTTATATAGTAGCTTTTCTTACTATAGTTAAAGTATATAAAGTTTTTATTCTTCTTTCTTTTTTTATTCTTATTAGTATTAAGGATTATAAGGTCTCTAACGTCCTAGTTTCTAAGTTAGCTTCTATACTTGTTTTTCTTCTATTCTTAAAGATTATTATTAATTTATATTACCTATTATTTTAGAGCTTCTAGTATCCTAGGTTTCTTTATATAGATTATTTTATATTAGATTTTTATATTTAGTCTTTATTTAAATTATAATATTAGAGCTAATTTATTTTATTCTATATTTTAGAATAGTTATTTAAACTATAATACGTATTTTAGAATACTCTTACTTTATATAAGCCTTTTAAGTTTTTTTTCTACTTATTAGGTAATATCTATATCTCTAAATACTACTCTTATTCGTCTAGTAAAGTATTTATAACTTCTAAAGATTACTTTAGTTTTATCTTTCTATATTATTAGGGTATATATTATATAATCTATCTAGTAAGGTTTAAACTATCTTATTATATCTTCTTTAAAGTATATTCTAATATATATTACTTTCTTTTCTTTTATATTATAGTATAGTACTTATATATCTATCTAGAGTTATACTAATACTATAAAAGGTCTTACTTTCTCTTTTATTCTATTAAACTTTTTAAGAATAAGTATCTTAAGTAGTTTCTTTAATATACTTATCTTTAGTATTTAAGTAATTAGTTCTATCTAGTTCTAGCCTTTAATAATAGCTTTAATTTATACTTTATTTTATATTATATAGTTTTATAGTTACTTGTTCTATATTTCTAAAGTGTTAATTACTTTCTTTATATCTTTTATATCTAAGATTAGATTAGTTATATAATCTTTAATTATTTCCTTTATAGTACTATTTAATTTATAACTACTTTTAGGTACCTTAGCTATTTATTTAGTTAAACTTTCTACTATTATATTAGCTAGACTATACGCTACTTATACTTTACTTCTTATAATAACTAAATTTTTAAAGTGTAATAGGTATACTAAGGTTAACTTCCTAATAAACTTTAGAGTTATTAGTAGATTATAAAGTAATAACAAAAGCTTATATTATAATTAGTAATAACTATAAATAAAAGTTAATTTATATATATAATATTAAGTATTAGCGTTTTAGGTTAGAGATTAAATTACTAATATTATCTTAATAATATATATCTTATAAACTATATACTTATACTAATCTATTTATATAATACTATAGATTACTATTAATCTATTTATACGTAACTATAGATTACTACTAATCTATTTATACGTAACTATAGATTACTTTAATCTTTTTATATATTATTATAAATTACTCTAATCTATTTAGACGTAATTATAGATTACTACTACGTATTCTAGTTATAAGTAGTTTCCTAATTAAGGTTATTACCCTACTTATCTTATACTTTGTTAGTACCTAAGTTAAGACTAATTAGTTCTAACTCGATTTCTCTTATTACGCCTATAATAAAAAATAAAATAAATACTATTTTTAAAAGTTATAAATACTTTATATAATAAATAAAAGTAGTATTTAGAAATATATATTTTACTTAATAAGTAAAAGAAAAGCTTAAATAGTTTTAATAAAATAAAAGTATTTTAGAATATATATTATTATTTAAATAACTATTATAAAATATAGAATAAAGTAAGCTAGCTCTAATATTAAGATTTAAATAAAGACTAATATTAAGTATCTAATATAAGTTAATTTAGATAGAGAAACTAAAGATTTATAAATCTCTAAAGAGATAAGTAATATAAGTAAATAAAAATCTTTAAAAATAGAAAATATATAATTATAAAAGATACCTTAGTAATAATAATAAAAAGGACTTTATAATACTAGATACTAATAAAGATAGTAAAAAGAAAAGTAAAAACTTTATATACTTTAACTATACTAAGAAAGGCTACTATATAAAAGATTATTAGTTAAAGAAAAAAAAATAGTATATTAAAAATATAAGAAACTAAAATACTTTATAAAAGACTATTAAAGTAAAGATTTAAAAAAAGAAGCCTAGTAAAAGATAACTAAAGATAAGAAGAAAGTACTAAAAGTATAAGCTAAGCCCTAAAAAAAAGTAGTAGTAAATAGAAAGTTATAGTATATAATACTATAAGGTAGACTTTATACAAGATAACTTAATAAGGTAGTTTTAATAATTAACTAAAAAGAGTAAATAGTAAATAAAGCTATCTAAGTAAGTACTAGGTATATATACCTAGTAGCTTACTAAGCGCTAACTAAAAGTAGAAAGGTAGTTAAATATTAGTAAGTTTATAATATTAGTAAGTTTACTATATTAGTAAGTTATAAACTTACTAATATTAGTGCGAAAATAAGAGATATAAGGGATAACTCCCTTATAAATACTTAACTAAACCTTTTATTATAATAATAACTACTATATATACTTCTAAAGTAAGTTAGAAAATAGTTAGTTTTTATAAAAAAGAAAAAAAGTAGTAATAAAAGAATAAACTTAAGACTAGCTTAAAAAGATTAAAAGTTTAAAAAGAAAAAAGCTTTTAGTACTTTTAATTACTACTAAAAAACTAGTAAAAAATAAAGAAACTACTTTAGTTACTTTTAAAGAACTATAAAGTAATAAAAGATATAGAGTATACCTAGTTAGATATATAAAGCTATAATAGCTATAGTATAAGAAGTATAAGAAAACCTATTATATAAGAGTAATTTATTTAGAAATACTTACTAGTTAATAGTATAGAGAAAGTAAATAAAGACTAGAAAATATATAATCTTAAAGTAATAAAGTTTATAATATCCTAATAATAAAAAGAGTAATATATAGTTATAGTTAAAAGAATATAATAGATAAATAAAGTATATATACTAAATATACTAGTAGTATACTATACTCTAGTAGAAATAATACTTAGAAAAGATAATTACTAGAAAGGAAATAATAAAAAGGTAAATCTAGAATATTTAGAATACTTTAAAGTAGTATAAGTATTATACCTAAATAATAGGTACTATATATATAATTAGCTTAAAGAGAGAAATTATAACTAGCTAGTATACTAAGAGAGCTATAACTATATATAAGTAATAGAAAGTAAATATATTAAAAGTTAGAAAGTAATTAAAATACTAAACAAAGAGTATATAGTAATTAAACTAAAAAAAAAACTATCTTAGGAATATATTTTAATAAAACCTTAGTATAAATATATAAATAATAAATACCTAAAATATAAAGAATATAAGTATAAAGTAAAGTAATAGCTTAAGAAAAGTAAATAATTTATAAAATAGCTTATTTAAAAAAAACTTATAAGTACTATAAGACTATATATTATAAAGATAAGTACTTTTTAAAAAAAGAAAGTATAAATTATAATTAATAATAAAGCTACTAAGAACTTTATAGAAAATTTTAAAATATATTATATAACTATAAAATACCTTTAATAATTAAGTCTACTTAAAAGAAAACTATTTTAGATACTTATAAAGGTTAAAATAGTACTCTTTTTATTAAAACTAAAAAACTTAAAGATTAAAAGTCTAGTTATAGATAAAATAATAATTAATAATAAATAAAATATAATCTTAAAGATACTATAGTTATAGATAGTAAATCTAAGAATTAATTATAGAATATAAATAATTAGTTACTTTAAGAATAATATATTAAAAGCTAATATAAATATATAAAAAGGAGATTTCTTAAATAAATATAAAAAGTAGGAAAAATAGCTTATAGAGACTAAAGACTACTTTATTAAATATTAGCTATAGGGCTTAGTAATAAACTTTATAGAAGAAAAAAACGTAAGTTAAAGCTTAGTTTATAGAAAAATAGAAAAAAAATTATAGATTAATTAAGCGTTTATTAAAAATATTAAGAAAAAAAGATAGATATAAAACTTTTAATCTTTAGTAGTATATTAACTTATATTTATAGATAAAAAAAAGATAAGTAATAAAAGACTTTACTTAGACTTTAAAAAGATAAATATAATTATTAATAGAAACTAATACTCTTTATTAAATAGAGATAAAATATAAGATAGGCTATAGAAATCTTAAATCTTTATAAAGTTATATATCTAGAACGTATACTACTAAATTATAATTAAAAAAAGTATTAAATTTAAAATAGAATTATAAATATAATATAGAAAATTTAAATATACTAATAGTATTGTAAGAAAGAATAAGTATAGTCCTTAGAGAATACCTAAATATATTTATATTTATATACTTAGATAATATCCTTATATATTTAGAATTAGAAGAAGAATACGTATAATATATATATAAGGTACTAGAGAGACTAGTAAAAAATAACCTATTTTTTAAAATAAAAAAGTATAAGTTCTATATAAAAGAGATATACTACTTTAGATTTATTATAGAACTAGAAAAAAAAAGATTAACTTAAAAAAGATTAAGTAAATTTAAAAATAGCTAATACTATAAAACTTATAAAAGGTTTAGAAGTTTTATAAGCTAGTAAACTTTTATAAAATATTAATTATAAAATAGTCTAAGTATATAAAGCTATAAACTAAACTTAAAAAAAAATACTATTTAAATAGGCTTAAGAATATAGTAAAGTATTTAATTAGACTAAATAAAAGTTTATAGAAAATCTAGTTATTAGAATATATAACCTAGATCTACTAGCTATAGTAAAAATAAACTAATTTAATTTAGTCTATAGGATAGTACTAATATACTAGGACTAGGATATAAAATAAATATACTTAAATACTTTTTTTAGAAAATAAAGCTAGTAGAGCTTAACTACTTAATTTATAATAAAGAAATATTAGAAATCTATAAAGTATTTAAATAATAGATAGTATATTTATAAGAAGCTAAATACTAAATAAAGGTCTATACTAAATATAAAAATATTATAGAATTTATAATAAATAAAAACTAATTATAATATTATATAAGATTATAAAAATACTTATTAATATTTAACTTTAAAGTTATATATATAAAAGTAAAAAATAACTAGTTTATATATAATCTATATAGAAGAGTAAACTTATAAAATTAAAAAAAGATATATAGTTTTAAATAAATCTAAAATAGCTATAATACTTAAGAGAATAAGTAGTAAGTTTAATAAATAAGTTAAAGAGAAAATAGTAAAAGTTTGTAAAAAATAAAAAAGTTAGAAAACTAAGATAGACTAGTAAAAGCTTATAAAAGAATATATATCTTAAGTAAGATAAAAAAAGAGTTTATATAATAATTCTATAAACTACTAGTATATAGATACTAGAAAATTAAAAAAATACTAGATAGGCTTTTATAAGATTACTATATACTAAAAGTAAAATAACTAGTAATAAAAGTATTATAAAATAATAAAAATAGATATATACTATATAAAATACTATAACTAGTTAAAGTATAAAAGTACTTCTAAAGAGTTATTCTAATAGACTTTATTATAAAGTTACTTAAGTTAAAAGATATAATATTAAGAGTTAAGTTTAATAGAATTCTAATAATAGTTAATAAAATTATAAAGTACTTATACTTTAGACTATATAAAGAAAAAAGTAAGATAGAAGTTACTATATATTAGGTTCTAGAGACTATAGTTAGCTAGTATAGTATTCTAGATAAAATTATTATAGATAAGTATATAAGATTTATATTAAAACTTTAGATAATAATAGTAGTAGAATTAGAAATTATATATTAGATATTAATAGTATACTATCTATAAATTAATAAGTACTTAGAATAAATAAATTAGATAGTAAAATAGTACTTAAGATACACTTTTAATTATAACTAGAACTACTAGGTATAGCTACTACGTATAGTATAGCTAGTATATAATAGCGTAAAGAATATATTAATAAAAAGATTTTTTTTTATAAACTATAGACTTAACTATAATATATATAAAACTCTAAGTAATATAAGTTCTTAGACTTTATAAAAATAAAACTTTATAAATAGAATAAAAGAAATATATAATTAACTAAGATAAAATTCTAAATTTTTATAAAATTATATAGTAAAGTATTATAAAAAAAATAGAGAAAAGAACTTTAATTTAAAGAAAGAGAAAAAGTATAGTTAGTTTAAAGAAATACTAAAAGTAAATAATTTAGTTTAAAACTAGATTATATAAAGATTAAACTATAAATAATTAAAAAGAAAGTTATATAAGTTTTATTTAAACTAAGACTACTAGATAAAATAAAGATATATCTAACCTTCTATATAGTATTACTAGAGAAAGTACTATAAGAAGTAGACTTACTTATATATAAAGTAAATATATATAAAGAATAAAAATAATAAAAAGTAAAAGAAATTTTATAATATTAGTTCTATAATAGAAGAAACTACTACTTAGTAAAATAGATAAGTATAAATAAAAAAAATAACTATAGAAAGATATATAGAAATAAAAAAATAACCTTAACTACTTTAAGAAATTAGAAGACTTCTAAAGTTAAAATCCTTTAAACTACTTAGTAGTAAACTAAAAGAGCTTACGTTACTAATAATAGGCTAAGAGGTATTAGATACTCTTAATATAATAGGAGCTAGAGTAGCTACTACTATATCCTTAAAGTCTAGCTTAGGTTCTAAGAGAGTAGACTATTTAATAGATATTTTATTATTTAAGGCTTTTATCTTCTAATAATAAGCTAAATAGGCTAAATTATTAGATAGCAATATCTAATTTTTAAAAAGTTAAGCTTAATATTCTTCTAGTATATAATAAAAAGTTTCTTATAGCTTTTTATACTCTTTATCTTTTATAATCTATAATAATAGTTTTTCTTTAGTATAGTTAATAGCTCTCTCTATTATAAATATATATAGATATATATATAAGTATTCTTAACTTATTCTTTACTATAGAAATACTAGATAAGTTATAAGAAATATAAGTATAAGTATAAATATTTACTTTTTAAACTTTACTATATTTTAAAGAAAAATAAACTAATAGAAAGTTTAGAGATTTATATTAATAATAAAAAAATATTAAATTACTATAGTATAATATATAATTAGCTAAAGTATAATAAAAATAAGTTAATAGAATAAGTATAAAAGAAAGTAAAGAACTTTATATTAATATAGAAATAAGATTAATAACTTTAGCTCTAAGATAAAGAAATAAAAACTTACTTAAAAAAAAGAATAGTATTATAGATATAACGTAGTTTATAAGTAAGCTATACTTATAAGTAAGTTATACCTAATACTAACTTTATTTACTTCTTTATACGTATAACTTAATAATATAGTAGAGTAGTATAAATATATTAATATATTAAACTAAGTAGTATCTACTATATTATTTTATATATATATAAGTTATACCTAGTCTCTCTATACCTTTTATAGTATACGTAAGCCTAGTAACTTAAGCTTAATTTCTCTTTATCTTAATACTATTTATTAACTTAATACTATATAGCTTTTCTTTTAGTAAGTATATTTTCTTTTTATCTCTTTATAACTATTTACTTCTAAATCTACTTCTTTTTTTATAGTTTATACTTACTAGCTACTTTATTAGCTTTCTTAAGACTAAAAATCTAATTATATATTAACTTAGCTTCTAGTACTATTTTATAAGCTCTTTTTTTAAGTTAATTAATTATATTAGTAATTTATACTAGTAATAAGCTTTTATACTAGTATATATACTTATATATAAGTATTAGCTAAGCTTTTAGCTTATATATATTACTTAGTATATAAAGTACCTAGAGTACTTCTTATAGAGTAGCTAGAGTAAGTATATAGAACTAAATATTATACCTTAAAATAACTACTTCTAGCTAAAGTAAAATAAAGCTAGTAGCTTAAAAAGCTATATAAATATTTACTTTTATAAAGGCTTAGTTAAAAGCTATATAAAAAGCTAGTAGGAATTTAAGTTTAGTAATATAATTAATATAGTTCTAAATAAAGCTTTTAACTTAGTAGCTATACGCCTTCTTTAATAGAAAGAAGTAGCTAATATTAAAAAGCTAAAGTACGTAAGATAAGTAAGCTAGTATACTAAGTATATAGATATTATTCTCTTTATAGAACTTATTAAACTTAAAAGAGTAGTAGCTTTTATAACTATTAAGTATAAGTAACTAATATATACTAACTACTTATCTCTTTATATACTTATTAAAGTACTTAAGCTAGTTAATAGCTAACTTATCTATTATCTAGCTATTATTACTAATTATAATACTTTAGTCTTATAGGATATAGTTTTTATTATACTAAGTAAAGAGGTAGTATTTACTAGTAAAGATAAAGAATAGTAAAACTACCTATCTAGTAATATTAATTGTAGTAATTACTAAGCTATCTAGCTTTTAGCTTACTTTTTTTCTTTAACTTTATTATAATAAGCTAAGTTATAATCTTACTTATTATAAAGCTACCTTTACGCTAAGTAAGTAGCTTATTAGCTATTTTATATATAGTAGCTAGAGTTAAAGTAAAACTATAAGAATTGTTACTAGTATACTAGGGTTAACCTTCTAGTAACCTAAAAGGTATTAGTAGATTAGGAAGTAATAATAAAAGCTTATATTATAATCTATAATACGCTATAAATAATAGGAGATATTTAATAACTATCTAAATATTATTACTTATAGTTAATAATTAAATTACTAATACTATCTTAATAATACGTATTACTACTAACTATATACCTAGGCTTCTTAGCTAGCTTTATACTTCGTATTTACTAAGATTGTAAATTATAAATTTATTACGTACTTAGCTTTATACTTTATATTTACTAAGATTATAAATTAAGAATTTAATATATATCTCTATTATAGTTAGTCTCTTAGTCTAATTTATTATCTTATAGATTATATATACTATTATTATCTATAGTAGAGCTAATTAGTTTAAACTAGTTTTCTCTTATTACTACTATAATACTATTTTCTTCTCTAAGTAAGTTTTTATTTCTCTACTTTAGGCTTAAAGTTATTAGTCTAGTCTCTTTATTTATTTTTAACTCTTTATTATTCTTTATATCTTTATATTCTAACTATAATAAACTTTTTTTTATTACTTATATTACTTATAATAGAGTTAAAATATTTTCTTACGCCTATTATACTTAATTAAAGCTTACTTATCTTATATCCTTAAAAGATAGTAAATACTATTATAAGTATATCCTAGCTAATATTTAGTATAAGTATATACTATCTAGTATCTCTCTTATAGAGTATAAGTACTTAATTTCTATATAGTTTCTTCTTACTAAGTTATATAAGGCGAGCTATTAACTAAGCTTAAGAGATACTATTATTATAGCTTACTAAAGCTAAGGCTAAGTATAAGCTAACTCTTTATAAGCTAGTAAATCTTTATTCTTATATTAAGTATTTTTATAAGATAAAAGCTTATAATAATACTAAATTATCTAAATAGTCTTATACTTTAAAGGCTAAGATAGACCTTAAAGATATAGTTTAGGCTATTCTAGCTCCTATTACGTTAGACGTTCTTAACGCCTCTCTATTTAGCGCTAGTACTACTAATTTTCTTAGTTTACTATAAAGTAGTCTAGAAGGTTTTAACTTTAGAAGTCTTTTAGTTTTTAGAGTAGTTAAGATTATCTTTTAGTTCTTATATTTCTTCTTATAGTTATTCTTTTTTATTTATACTTATCTATTTTACTAAATAGTAGTTCCTACTATTATAGAACTAGTATACTAAAATCTTATTAACTTTTTATTCTTTTTATTCTCTATATATATCTACTTTGTATACTAGTAGTTTTACTTCTTATAGTACTTATTCTAGTAGAGCTATATAGAATATTAGGTATATCTTTATTTTACTTAGTAGTTTTAGTCTAAATATAACTAGTATAACTTTCTTTTTAATCTTATATAGTCTTATCTTAATATAGTCTAGTTTTAAACTTAGTTATTTACTTTTAATATTCTTTTATACTAACTATATTTTTTCTCTTTCTCTAAATTAAAGTTTTTATTTATACTTTCTATTATAAAACTTTACTATTTAGTTATATAGTAATTCTATATCTTATCTTAATTAATTATATATTTCTTTTATTTTATTTATAAAGTTTTCTCTTTATAAAGTCTAAGATTTTATATTTCTTAGTATTTAATATATATTAGGTTTAAGTCTATAGTTTATAAAGAAGAGTAATACTTTTATTACTATATTCTTTACGCTATTATATACTAACTATACTATAGGTAATAGCTATACCTAATTATTCTAGTTATAGTTAAAATAGTATCTTAGATAATATTCTACTATCTAATTTATTTATTCTAATTATCTATCTATTTATATATAATATACTATTAATATAGCGTGTTATATTCCTAATTACGCTATTATTATTTTTTATAGTTTTAATATAAATTATATATTTCTACTTATAATAATCTTGTCTAGTATACTATATTAGCTTATTATAGTTTTTAGAACTTAATATATAGTAGCTTCTATCTTACTTTTCTCTTTATATAGTATAAAGTATATATACTTTATAAGTTTATCTACTATTATTAGAATTCTATTATACTTAACTTCTAATATTAGGTCCTTTAACTTAAGTAGCTTTATAATAAAATCTATTATTATTATTCTTTAGAGTTACTCTAGTATTATAACTAGTTATAGTATTTTATATAGTACGTATCTATTATACTTATTTCTATAATATTCTATAAAATCTTAGAGTACTTCTTTTACTAGTTACTTTACTCTTAGGATATAATAATCTCTTAGGAGTCTATTTAGTATTTTTTTAATTTACTAGTATCTATATACTAGTAACTTATAAAATTATTATATAAATTCTCTCTAGAGTTTTCCTAGAATATATATTCTTCTATAAGCTTATATAAATCCTTCTTAGATTTCTAGCTTCTTTATTTCTTTAGATACTTCTTTTATTATTTTCTAAATCTATTTATCTAGCTTACTACTTATTCTTTTAAGTATAGTAGCTATTTTAAGTATATTTAGGACTAGATATCCTTTTTTATTCTTAATTAGAACTATACTAGTAGTACTTACTTCTTTTTATAAGTCTAGTCTTCTACTAAGAGTATTTATAAACTAATTATCTTTCTCTTTTATATATATAATTTCTAAGTTAAATATTAATAAGAATTCTTACTATTTTATATATTATTATAATAGTTCCTTATTTAATATAAATCTTATAAGATTCTTATAGTCTATATAAACCTTTATTTAATACTTTACTCTCTATAAGTATACTCTCTATTATTTAAATACTTTATATATTACTAGTATTTCCTTATTATAGATTAAGTAGTTAAGCTTTACTAGCTTTATTTTCTTAGAGAAGTATTTAACTAAGTATTCTTATTTAGTCCTTAGATCTTCTTGTATTAGTACTATTCTGTAGACTAAGTTAGATATATCTATTTTTACTATTACTAGTAGGTCTAGGTTATATATTCTAATAACTAGGTTTTCTATAAACTTTCTTTTAATTTTATTAAATACTTCCTTGTATTCTTTTATCTATTTAAATAGCGTGTCTTTTTTTATAAGTCTTGTTATTAGTTCTATATCTTTAGACTATCTTACTATTAACTTTCTATAAAAGTTAGCTAACCTATAAAATTATTATACTTCTTTTAGGTTTCTTAGTATTAGCTATTTATTAGTTATTTTAATCTTTTTAAAGTTAATCTTAATTTTTCCTAGTTCTATAATAAATATAAGGAAATCTATTTCTTTTATATAGAATTTATATTTCTTTATTTTAAAGAATAGTTTACTATCTACTAGCTTTTCTAGTACCTTATATATATATTATACGTATTCTTCTTCTATTTCTAAGAATATAAGAATATCGTCTAGGTATATAAATATAAATACATCTAAGTACTCTCTTAGTACTATATTAATTCTTTCTTAAAATACTACTTTTGCGTTTATTAAGCTAAATAGTATAACTAAGTATTTATATAATCTTTATTATATTCTAAATACTATTTTCTACTTATTACTTTTCTTAATTCTAATCTAGTAGTAGGCGTTCTAGATATCTAATTTTATAAAGATTCTTACTCTTTATAGCTTATCTTATATTTTATCTATTTATAGTAATAGATATTAGTTTTTATTTATAATTACGTTAGTTTTTCTAAAATCTATATAAAGTCTTTTATTATTTATCTCTTTTTTATTTATAAAGATAAGTCTATATACTACTAAGGATTTAGATTCTTATATCTATCTTTTTTGTAATACTTTTTTAATAAACGCTTATTCTATTTTAGATTCTTCTTCTATCTTTCTATAAACTAGGCTCTATTTTACGTCTTTACTTTTTTCTAGTTCTATTACTAAGTCTTATAGTTAGTATTCTAGAAAGTAGTTTTCTAGCTCTATAAGCTACTTTTCCTATTTCTTGTATTCTTTAGGGAATTCTCCTCTATAGGTATTTATATTAGCTTTTTACGTATCTATTTTATAGTAGTTAATTTCTCTTATTTTCTAATTAATATATAAGTTAGTTATTTATAACTATAGTATTCCTAGTATTATATTTTATTTGTTATTAATTGTTATTATATCTATAACTATATTTTTAATATTTATTTCTTTTAGTTCTAGTATAGAGAAAACTATCTTAAACCTAATAAGTTCTTAGAATAGTTTTCCTTTAATTATACTTAGTTATTAAAAGTATTTCTTTATTATATACTTTATTCCTTATATTTCTATAAACTTCTTTAATATAAAGTTCTTTATAGCTCTACTATTAATTATTAATTATACTTTCTTTTTTTAGTAAGTACTTATTTTTATAATATATAGGCCTCTTATACCTTTTAGCTTTTCTTACTTAAGTAGTTTTATAAATTATCTATTTCTTTAAAGCTATAGCTTTACTTTAAGTTTATATTCTTTGTATTTATACTATAGTCTTCTTTAGACGTATTTTTTAGATAGTTTAGATCTAGGCTTTACTACTACGTATCTATCTTCTAAGATTATTTCCTATACTTAGATATCTTCTACTAGGATTACTCTTATATAATTATAGCCTCTTCTTCTTATAAGCTATATATTATTATTTACTTTAGGGTTTCTATACGTAATATAATTTTTATCTAGGTATAATATCTATAATACTTTAAATTATACTAGGTGTATTAGGTCTATTATTTTATTATTCTCTTCTTAGTATTTATCTTTTTTAAGTATATCTATTATTAGAATATAGTATACTACTAGTACTCTTAGTATATAGGCTTTATTAATCTATTACGTTTTTTTTATAAAGTATTACTATTCTCTTTATATAAGTATTCTCTCTACTATAACTATATATTACTTTATCTATTCTTAGAATAGTATAAACTTTATTTCTTTAGGATTATATTCTTTCTAGTCTTTATATACTTCTTCTATACTTATAACTATTAAGTATATTTAGATAAATCTCTATTCTTTATTTTATTCTTCTATAGCTATAGTTATATAGCTATTATAGCTATATATCTAGCTAGGTATACTTTATACTTCTTATATTAACTTATCTCTTACTTCTTTATAGTTTTTTAGAGGAAGTTATAGTAGTCTCTTTATCTAGTACTAGTTCTTTAGTATAAATTAATAGAATCTTAGATTCTTTCTCTTCTAAGTCTTCTATTAGTAGGTCTATTATATACGCTATTTCTTCTAGCTATACTTTTATTCTCTCTTTTATTACTACTACTCTATTTTTCTATTATAAGAAATATCTTACTCTTTACTTACTAAAAAGATATATATAGTAGTTGTCTTTATAATAAAAGGTCTAGTAAAGTATTATATATTATAATTCTTTACTCTTAGCTACTTTTTTTTAAAGTTTAGCTTATACTTATTATACTTCTTTCTTCTTTTTAGTTATTTTTAACTATATTTTCTTATCTTTCTTATAGTCTTTACTTCTATAGTCTTTTATAAAGTGTCCTAGTTTTCTATATTTATAATATACTATATCTTTTTTCTTCTATAATTAGTAGTCTTTTACGTAGTAGCTTTTCTTACTATAGTTAAAGTACGTAAAGTCTTTATTCTTTTTCCTCTTTCTATCTTTCTTTGCGTTAAAGATTATAGGGTCTCTAGTATTCTAGTTTCTAGATTAGTTACTATATTTATTCTTTATCTATTCTTAGAGATTATTATTAATTTATATTACTTATTATTTTAAAGTTTCTAGTATCCTAGGTTTTTCTATATAAATTATTTTATATTAGATTTTCTTATTTAGTCTTTATTTAAATTGTAATATTAGGGCTAATTTATTCTATTCTATATTTTAACTTAGTTATTTAAATTATAATATATATTTAGGAATACTCTTACTTTATATAAGCCTCTTACGTTTCTCTTTAGCTTATTAAGTAATATCTATATCTCTAAATACTACTCTTATTTATTTAGTAAAGTATTTATAACTTCTAAAAATAGCTCTAGTATTATCTTTTTAGGTTATTAAAGAATATATTATATAGTCTATCTAGTAAGGTTTATACTATCTTATTACGTCTTCTTTAAAGTATAATCTAATATATATTACTTTCTTTTCTTCTATATTAAAGTATAGTACTTATATATCTATTTAGAGTTATGCTAATACTATAAAGGGTTTTAATTTCTCCCTTATTTTATTAAACTTCTTAAAAATAAGTATCTTAAGTAGTTTCTTTATTGCGCTTATCTCTAGTCTTTATATAATTAGTTCTATCTAGTTCTATCTAGTTCTATCCTTTAATAATAGCTTTAATTTATACTTTATTTTACTTAGAGTAGTCTTATAGTTTTTATTCTACGTTTCTAAAGCTTTAATTACTATTTTTATATTTTTTTTATTATTAATTAGTTTATTTATACGTTCCTTAATTATTTCTTATATAGTACTATCTAACTTATAACTACTCTTAGGAGCTTTACTTATTAAACTTTCTACTATTATATTAGCTAGACTATACACTACTTATACTTTACTTCTTATAATAACTAAATTAGTAAGGTATTACTAGTATACTAGGGTTAACCTTCTTATAACCTAAAAAGTATTAGTAGATTAAGACGTAATAATAAAAGCTTATATTATAATCTATAATATACTATAAATAATAAGAGATATTTTATAACTATATAAATATTATCGCTTATAGTTAATAATTAAATTACTAATACTATCTTAATAATATATATTACTACTAACTTTATACTTAGTCTACTTAGCTAGCTTTATAATTTATATTTACTAAGATTATAAATTATAAATTTGTTTCGTATCTCTATTATAGTTAGTCTCTTAGTTTAATTTATTATCTTATAAATTATATATATTATTATTATCTATAGTAAAGCTATATTAAGACCTTAGAACTAGTAAAAGTAATAAAAGTAAGTAAGCTTCTATAAGATAAGTAAAGTTAATAAATAAGTTAGTTACTTAGCTTAATTAATAGTTAGCTTTTATTAGAGTATTATAAGTTATATAAGTATTAATAGGTAGATAAAAATATAATTAAAGTATTAGTTATAATACTCTATTAAGATAAGAAGTAAAGAAGAGATTAAATATAATAGTCTATAAAGGTCTATTAGTGTTTCTATATACTTACTATTTAGTATTTATTTCTAAGTACTTACTCTAGAGCGTTTACTCTAAAGTACTTATTCTAGAGTATTTACTCTAGAGTATTTACTCTAGAGTATTTACTACTAAATAGTTACGTATTCTACTACACTATATTACTTAGCCTAATCGCGTATAATATAATAGCTTACCTACTACTTAGTATTATAATACTATCTCCTTTTCTTACGCTAAGTCTATCTTTAGGCCTAGGCCTCTATTAGCTAAGTCTAGCTTATAAGTTATTTACTTTACTTTCTAGTTAAAAACTATCTTACTATAATATTACTTCTCTTATAGTCCTATAGACTTTATCTCTTATTAGAAATTCTTACTATAAACTATATTTCTAAAATACTTTATCTATATTATTTTTTTTTAAGTATTCTTTATTTTATTATACTAGATTCTACTCTAAAGTATACTAAGTATACTTATATAAGGCGTCCCTATATTAGTATAACTTAGAAGTCTCTTAATTAAACTTATAAAAAGTTCTATAAAAAAGTTAATAATAATAAAAAACTTTTTTCTATTATTATTACTTATTTACTATATAATAAGAAAATATTAAAATCTACTAAAGAGTATACTCGCTATAAGGCCTTATACTTAGTATTAGAGTTAAAGTAAGAAGGTAATAAGGTCTTAGTATAAGTTCTTAACTATTCTACTACTACTATTAATATTACTTCTTCTCTTACTATCTAGTCTACTATTAGCTTATTAGATAAATTTATTATAACTAAAGGTACTTTATAAGCTCTATATAGTTAGGTTTATTATAGAACTTTCTTTTACTAATATATCTATTATATCCTAGCTATAGCTTTGTATATCCTATATATCCTAGTATATTATACTTACTTCTTACTTTCTTAAGTATCTACTAATAATTCTATAGATTAGCTTTAAGTTTCTATATATTTTTACTTACTAAGTAGCTTTTCTATTTTACTAGCTACTTTTAGAAAAACTATATACTTTAGAAAGCGTTATATCTTATTTCTTAATATCCTTATAGGTTTTTAACTTTAAACTTATTATCCTCTTCTTTCTAATATTAGAATTGTCGCTATACTAGTATTTTTAGCTTAGCTAGTTCTAGTAGGCTTATATAGAACTTAGAGTATACTTTAGTATTTTTAAGTAGTTCTAGTATTTTTATTACTAGCCTATTATCTTCTTTAACTAAAAATAGTCTAACTTTAATATAATCTAGTCCTTTACTAGGTCGCTTTATTTATAGATTCTTTATATAAAGATATACTTTATCTCTTTCTTTTAGCTAAAGTACTATTTTTTATTTTTAATTAATATATAAAATACTTTATTTCTAAGCTTTTTCTAGTTTTTATTTTATTTTATTATAGAGTTCTTATATATCTTTAACTCTAACTAATACTACTTCTATCTTAGGTCCTAGTAGTATTCTCTTAAATAAATTAGAGTATATCTTATAGTTTATAAAATATAGTATTTTACTTATTACTTCTAAGTACTTGTTATTATATACTAATTATACTATAGGTAATTGTAATACCTAATTATTCTACTTCTAATTACTATAAATCTTTAGGTATATCTTTAATATCTTATTAGTCTATTCTATCTATCTAACTATCTATAGATAATAGGCTGTTAATAGCTTTTTTTTTATCTCTATTACTATAAGTAGTATTATCTAGTAATTAGATATAAAAAGCTTATTTTTATCGCTAATAATACTCTTTAGTATCTTATATCTTTATATTAGTACTTTTAGTAGTACGTGTCCTAGCTAATCTACTATATAGTTACTTTAGAATTTCTCTATCTTAGCGTATTTTATAAATTAGTCTATAATTACTATTATTATATTATATCCTATTCCTATTACTAGGTCCTTTAATATTAGTAGTCTTGTAATAAAGTCTATTATAACGTCTATCTATAGTTTTTCTAGTATCTTAATTACTTATATTTCTCTATAAAGTATATATATCTTATACTTATTCTTTTAGTAATTTATATATTCTTTAATAAACTACGTTACTTTCTCTTTTATCTTACTTAATCTATAGTTTTTCTATATTAGTTCTATAGTCTATATAATCTCTAGGTATCTATATACTAAGTTATTATAGTATTATTATATAATTACTTCTTATAATTCTTCTAAAACTTTGTTTATAATCCTAACTAAGTTGTTAATTTCTTACTCTTTTACTAGTTGTATATTTAGTACTAGGTATTCTTATCTATTATCTTAGAGTATAGCTTCTTCTACTACTTATTTCTTTCTTATAATATTGTATCTTTAGCTAAGTATATCTACTTAGCTATTTTCCTTACTTAGTATATACTAGATCTTAAATTTATACTATCCTAGTAGTTCTAACTATTATATCTACTTATTCTTTAACTTCTTACTTATTATAAAGTATATTAAGTTTTTATAATCTATCTTAATAATTACTTTTATTATACTTTTAGTATATACTCTCTAATATTTAAGTATATTAACTATTACAAGTAGCTCTTTATTATATATATTATATCTTTCTTTTTACTCTATAAACTTCTCTAAATAGTATATAATTAGATACTATTTCTCTTTATACTCTTGTAGCGCTATCGCTCTATAAGCTAAGTTAGATATATCTATCTTAATAACTAGAGTCTTATTACTATAAAATTACTTTAAAACTAGTAGTATAATATAAGCTTACTTAAGTTCTTTATAAGCTTATTTCTACTCTACTCTCTATTCTTATATTATATCTTTTCTTATAAGCTTTATAAGTAGTAGTACTTTCTTTAAAAATCTTTCTATAAAGTATTAGTTAAAGTTAATAAATCTTAGGAATAATTATACGTCTTTAACTATCTTAGGTTCTTTCTATTCTTCTACTACTTTAATCTTTTTTTAGCTTATCTTAACTTTATTAATACCTATTATATATCCTAGAAACTTTACTTCTATCTTATACTATTTATACTTCTCTAGCTTTAGTTAT
The DNA here is from genome assembly GCA_028456385.1 of Ophiosphaerella korrae. NCBI lineage: Eukaryota > Fungi > Ascomycota > Dothideomycetes > Pleosporales > Phaeosphaeriaceae > Ophiosphaerella > Ophiosphaerella korrae. The sequence goes on from JALNQF010000147.1 coordinate 111,492, forward strand.
AAGTTATATTAGTTTATATACTATAGTACTATTATTACTTACTCTACGTGCTCGCTTTCTTTTTTAGAATATATTAGTATATTATCTTAGTAGGCTATAATAAACTTATCTAAGTATTCTTATAATATATTATTAATTAGTCTTTAGAATATTATTAGTATATTTATTTATCTAAAAAGTATTACTATATACTTATAATATCTATAGTATATTTAGAATACTATCTTCTACTCTTTACTTACCTTAATTCTTATTAAGTAGTATCTATCCTTTAGGTCTAGCTTTATAAAAATCTTAGCTTAGCTTAGCTTATCTTAGAGTTTATCTA
>JALNQF010000148.1:0-111189 GCA_028456385.1 Ophiosphaerella korrae
CTATAGTTGTCCTTTCTCGTCTATACCTATCTATTTTACTAGGTAGTAGTTCCTACTATTATAGAACTAGTATTATAAGATTTCTTTAACTTCCTATTTTTCTTGTTCTCTATACGTGTCTACTTCGTACACTAGTAGTTCTACGTTTTATAGTACTTATTCTAGTAGGGCTACGTAGAATATTAGGTATATCCTTATCTTATTTAGTAGCTTTAATTTATATATAACTAGTGTAACTTCTTTCTTAATTTTGTATAGTCTTATCTTAACGTAGTCTAATTTTAAACTAGGTCGTTTACTTTTAATATTCTTCTATACTAACTATACTTTTTCTCCCTCTCTAAATTAAGGTTCTTCCTTGTACTTCTTATTGTAGTGCTTTGCTATTTAATTGTATAGGAATTCTATATCCTATCTTAATTAGTTATATATATCTCTAAGTCTATTAGCGAAGTTTTCTCCTTTTAGAGACTAAGATATCTATATTCTTAGTGTTCTATATGCGCTAGGTTCGAATCTATAGTTTACAAAGAAGGGCAATACTCCTATTACTATATTCTTTACGCTGTTATATGCTAACTATGCTATAGGTAGTAGCTATACCTAGTTGTTCTAGTTATAGTTAAGGTAGTATCTTAAGTACTATTCTACTATCTAATTTATTTATTTAGATTATCTATCTATCTATAGATAATATGCTATAGATATTGCGTGTTGTATTCCTAATTGCGCTGTTATTATTCCCTATAGTTTTAATATAAATCGTACATCTCTATCTATAATAATCTTATCTAGTAGTCTATATTAACTAATTATAGTTCCTAGAACCTAGTATATAGTAACCTCTATCCTACTTTTTTCTTTATATAGTCTAAAGTATAAGTACTTTGTAAGTTTATCTACTATTATTAGGATTTTATTGTATTCAACTCCTAATATTAGGTTTTTAGACTTAGGTAGTTTTATTATAAAGTTTATCGTAATAACTCCCTATAGTTATTTTAGTACTTCTACTAGTTATAGCATTCTATATAGTATATATCTATTATATTTATTCCTTTAATATTCTATATAGTCTTGTAGTACCTCTATTACTAGTTATCTTGCTTTTAGAATATAGTAATCTCGTAGTAGTCTATCTAATATTTTCTTAATACCTTAGTAACTATATACTAGTAATTTATAGAATTATTGTATAAATTCCCTTTAAATTTTTCCTAGAATATATATTCTTCTATATACTTGTGCAAATCTATCTTAGGTTTTAAGTTTCTCTATTTCTTTAGATACTTTTTGTGTTGTTTTCTAAATCTATTTATCTAGCTTACTACTCTTTCTCTCGAGTATTGCGGCTATTTTAGGTATATTTAAGACTAAATATCCTTCTTCGTTCTTAACTAAAACTATACTAGTTGCATTTACTTCTTCTTGTAAGTCTAGTCTTCTACTAAAGGCGTCTATAAATTAATTATCTTTCCCTTTTATATATATAATTTCTATATTAAATATTAATAAGTATTCCTACTATCTTATATAGCGTTATAACAGTTCTTTATTTATTATAAATCTTATAAGATTCTTATAGTCTATATAGACCTTTATTTAGTATTTTGCTCCTTGTAAATATACTCTCTATTATTTAAATACTTTGTAGATTGCTAGTATCTCCTTGTTATAGATTAGGTAGTTAAGTTCTACTGTTTTTATTTTCTTAGAGAAGTATTTAACTAAGTATTCTTTTTTAGTCTCTAGGTCTTCTTGCATTAGTACTATTCTATAGACTAAGTTTAATACATCTATTTTTACTATTACTAGTAGTTCTAGGTTATATATTCTAATAACTAGGTTTTCTATAAACTTCTTTTTTATTCTTTTAAATACCTTATTACATTCCTTTATCTATTTAAATAGCGTATCTTTTTTTATAAGTCTTGTAATTAGCTCTATATCTTTAGAGTATCCTACTATTAACTTTCTACAAAAGTTAGCTAGCTTATAAAATTATTGTACCTCTTTTAGGTTCTTTAGTATTAGCTATTCGTTAATTAAGTTAATCTTTTCTAAGTTAATCTTGATTTTTCCTAGTTTAATAATAAATCTAAGGAAATCTGTTTCCTTTATATAGAACTCGCATTTTCTTATCTTAAGAAATATTTTAGCTTCTACTAGTTTCTTTAGTACTTTGTATATATGTTGCACGTATTCTTCCTCTATTTCTAAGAATATAAGAATATTATCTAAGTACGCGAATATAAATATATCTAAGTATTCTCTTAGTACTATATTAATTCTCTCCTAGAATACTACTAGTGCGTTTATTAAACTAAATAGCATAACTAAGTATTTGTATAGTCTATATTGTGTTCTAAACGCTATTTTCTACTCGTCTCCTTTCTTAATTCTAATCTAGTAGTATGCGTTTTATATATCTAGTTTTGTAAAGATCTTTACTCTTTATAGCTTATCTTGCATTTTATCTATTTGTAGTAGTAGGTATTAGTTCTTGTTTGTAATTGCGTTAGTTTTTCTAAAATCTATATAGGGTCTTTTATCGCTTATCTCTTTTTTGTCTATAAATATTAATCTATATACTACTAAGGATTTAGATTCTCTTATCTATCCTTTCTTTATTGCATTTTGTATAAATAATCGTTTAATCTTAGATTCTTCTTCTATTTTTTAGTAGACTAGACTCTATCCTACGTTCTTTTCTTCTTCTAGTTCTATTACTAAGTCCTATAGTTAGTGTTCTAGAAGGTAATCTTCTAGTTCTATAAGCTACTTTTCTTATTTCTTATATTCTTTTAGGAATTCTCCTTTACAGGTGCTTATATTAGCTTTTAGCATGTCTATTTTGTTATAGCTAATTTTTCCTATTCTCTAATTAATGTATAGGTTAGTTATCTATAACTATAGCATACCTAATATTATATCTTGTTTATTATTAATTATTGTTATATCTATAACTATATTCTAGATTTCTAGTCCTTCTAACCTTAGTGTTAAAGGTACTATCTCGAACTATATTAGTTCCTAGAATAGTTTTCCTTTAATTGTACTTAGTTGTCTAGGGTATTTCTTTATTATATACTTTATTCCCTATATTTCTATAAACTTCTTTAATATAAAGTTTCTTGTAGCTCTACTATTAATTATTAATCGTACTTTCTTTCCTTAGTATATACCTATTTTCGTAATATGTAGGCCTCCTATACCTTCTAGCCTTTCTTGCTTTAGCAATTTATTAAATTATCTATTTTTCTAAGGCTATAGGCCTACTTTAAGTTTATATTCTTCGTATTTTAGATACTTATCGTACATGTATTTATACTATAGTCCTCCTTAGACGTATTTCTTAGATAATTTTAGGCTAGGTCTTACTACTACATATCTGTCTTCTAGGATTATTTCCTATCCTTAGATATCTTCTACCCTAATTACTCTTGTATAGTTATAGCCTCTTCTCCTTATAGGCTATGTGTTGTTATTTACTTTAGAGTTTCCGTGTATAGTATAATTCTTGTCTAAGTATAATATCTATAATACTTTAAAATATACTAGATGTCTTAGATCTATTATTTTGTTATCCCCTTCCTAGTACTTATCTTTTCTAAGTATATCTATTGTTAGGATATAGTATACTACTAGTACTCTTAGTATATAAGCTTTATTAATCTATCGCGTTTTTCTAGTAAAGTGTTACTATTCTTTTTGTGTAGGCATTCTTCCTACTATAACTATATATTACTTTATCTATTCTTAGAATAGTATAAACTTTATTTCTTTAGGATTACGTTCTTTCTAGTCTTTATACGCTTTCTCTATACTTATAACTATTAAGTATATCTAAACAAACTTCTATTTTTTGTTTCGTTCCTTTATATCTAATATTATATAGCTATTGTAGCTATATATTATTAGCTAGGTGTACTCTATACCTCTTATACTAACTTATTTCTTACTTTCTCGTAGTCCTTTAGAAGAAGCTGTAGTAGTCTCTTTATCTAGTGCTAGTCCTTCGGCCTAGATTAATAGTACTAGGGGCTCTTCCCCTTCTAAGTCTTCTATTAGTAGGTCTATTACTTAGGCTATTTCTTCTAGCTAAGCTTTTATTCTTTCTTTTATTACTACTACTCTTTATCTCTATTATAGGAAGTATCCTACTCCTTACTTACTAGAAAGATATATATAGTAGTTATCTTTGTAATAAAAGGTCTAATAAAGTATTACGTATTGTATTTCTTTACTCCTAGCTACCTTCTCTTAAGGTTTAGCTTATACTTGTAGTACTTCCTTCTTCTTCTTAGTTGTTTTTAACTAAGTTTCTTTCTTTAGGTCCTTACTCTTGTAGTCTTTTATAAAGTGTCCTAGTTTCCTACATTTATAACATACTATATCCTATTTCTTCTTTAATTAGTAGTCTTTCGCGTAGTAGCCCTTTTTACTATAGTTAAGGCACGTAAAGTCTTTACTCTTCTTCTTCTTCTTATCCTTGTTAGCGTCAAGGATTATAGGGTCTCTAGCATCCTAATTTCTATTTTAGGTACTATACTTGTTCTTCTTCTATTCCCGAAGATTATCGTTAATTTGTATTACCTATTACTTTAGGGCTTCTAGTGTCCTTAGTTTCTCTATATAGATTATTTCGTATTAAATCTTAGAGTTTAGTCTTTGTTTAAATTATAACATTAATGTAGACTCGTTCTATTCCGTGTTTTAGGATAGTTATTTAAATTGTAATACGTACTTTAGAACACTCTAATTCTATATAAGCTTCTCTAGTTACTCTTTAGCTTATTAGGTAACATCTATATCCCTAAATACTACTCTTATTTGTTTAGTAAAGTATTCGTAACTTCTAAAGATAGCTCTAGTTTTATCTTTTTGTATTATTAGAGAGTGTATCGTATAATCTATCTAATAAGGCTTGTACTATCTTATTACGTCTTCTTTAAAGTATAATCTAATATATATTACTTTCTTTTCTTCTATGTCAAAGTGTAGTACTTGTACATCTATCTAGAGTTATACTAATACAATAAAAGGTCTTAGTTTTTCCCTCGTTCTATTAAACTTCTTAAGTATAGGTATCTTTAGTAGTTTCTTTGTTGCGCTTATCTCTAGGCGTTACGTAATTAGTTCTATCTAGTTTTGTCCTTTAATAATAGCTTTAATTTGTACTTTATTCTATTTTATATAATCTTATAGTTCTTTATTCTATATTTCTAAGGCGTTAATTACTATCTTTATATCTTCTTTTTTAGAGATTAAGTCGTTTATATAGTTCTTAACGTCTCTCTATACTATATTGTCTAACTTATAACTACTTAGAGGTACTTTACCTCCTTTTTTAGTTAAACTTTCTACTATCGTGTTAGCTAGACTGCGCGCTACTTACGCTTCGCTTCTTGTAATAACTAAATTAGCAAGGTGTAATAGGCCTCCTGTCGTCGACTATAGGTACCTATCTAGTAGGGGTTAGTAGATTACGAGGTAATAGTAAAAGCTTAGAGGTAATCTACAATAACTATAAATAATAGAAGATATTTTGCAACTGTCTTGTATTAGCGTTCTATAGTTAAAGGATTGAATTGCTAATACTATCCTAATAATGCGCATTGCTAATAACTATATACTTGCTGTAATCCGTAATCTATATTTACTAAGATCAATAGATTATAGATTAGCTTAATCTGTAATCTACTACCGCTAAGAGTCTATAGATTACAGATTACTCTAGGTGTCCTAATTATGCGTGGCTTCCTAATTAAGGTTATTACCCCGCTCGTCCTATGCTTCGTTAGCGCCTAGACTAGGACTAATTGGTTCTATCTCGATTTCTTCTGTTACGCCTATAACATTTTACATTTATTTTAATTATAAAGCGCTTTAAGCTAAATTAAACTCTTTAAGTAGTTTATCTATATCTTTAAAATCTATAGTAAGAGTCTATATATCCTAGGATTTATTATATCTCTTCTATCTAAAGAAGTACTCTAGCTATCCTTTTCTTTTACGTTTCTTTAAGATTCTTTTAACTTCTTATACTTTTTCTCCTTCTTCTATTACCTTAGGTAGCTAGGTATTATCTTCTACACCTAATTAAGGTTTCTATCTCTTAAGGAAAGAAATGTAAAATACGTTATAAATATAATAGTAGGGTAGTAGGAGTAGGTAGTATACCTACGTTCTTACTATATTTTATACTTAAAATAGTCTAATAAACTTATCTAATAGCTTCTTATATAGTTAGTAAGTAAAGCTTAAGTTTATTATACTTAGTAGAACTAGCTCTCTTTTTCTAAAGACCTCTAGTTTGTATTTACTATTATAGTACTATACTTAATATACTTATACTTTCTATAAAAACTCTCTAAGTATTACTTATATACTATATATACGCTTTACTCTTTAAATAGCGTCTAGTACCTCTTCTTTTAGCTTACTATTCTTAAGTAAGTATATAAAGATTAGGTATTTACTTAGTATAGCATAAAAAGGCGTTGTCTTTATTCTTTTATAAATTAAGTTATTATATACAAATTATACTATTTTTAGTAAAGTAACCTAATTATCTTAATTCTTTATTATAAAGATTCTTAAATACTATTCTAGAGTCTAATTTTATTATTTAGTTTACTTATTAGTTTATAAGTAGAAAGCTATACTAAGCTTACGCTTTACTTATAGTTAGTAGTATATTTCTACCTAAAATTTTAAGGTAAAGATTAACCCTTAGTTTAATATAATACCTTTCTATATCTTATAGTTTAAGATAATATTATTAAAGTATACTTCTATAAACTATTATATATCTTACTTTTTAAGTACTAGGATATAGATAGCTATTTTAGATAAGTAGTTTACTATTACTAGTATTACATTATATACGTAACTTAAGCTATCCTTTAAAGGTAGAAAGCCTATAATAAAGTCTAGAGAGACTTCTTTAAAGATATTACTTAGGATTAGTAGAAGAGATAATTCTCTATATTACTTGTACCTTAGCGCTTTACTTTACTAGTATATTGCGTAAGTCTTTATATATTCCTAAACGTCTTACTCTATTAATAGCTAGTAATAGTATCTTATAATTAGCTTAAGCGTTCTATATATACTAAAGTAGCTAGCTATATATAAGTTATAATACTAGAGTAGAATTTCTTACCTAATAGTAAGTTCTTCTAGAACGTACGCTCTACCTTTATATTTTAGGACTTCTTTATTATCTAAGCGCTATACTTACGCTTTACTACTATATTAAGTACTTTTAACTTTTATTAAACTCTCTACTTATACTTATATAAAGGTGTCTCTTTACTATAGTCTATATAAAGTTATTAGAAAGGCTTTAGACTCTACTAATATAGGTTTACTACTAACTAACTCTTTAGCTATTAAGTATAGTATATATAGTATATATTCTATAGCGCTAGTAGTAGAAGTCCTTTTAGCGCTATAGTCTTTAGCTCTATATATCTTGTATGCGCTTTCTAAGCTTAGCTTAGTTATAGATCTTTTTACTTTACTAGTTATCTCTACTCTAGCTACTAAGCTTACTAGTTATAATTTCTCCTAGAGAGTAAGTAATAAGCGTACTAGTAATAAGTTCTCTTACTTGTAGTTGTATTTCCTTAAGGGGCTATTTATAAGATTTAGCTTACTAGCCTAGTATTTTACTTTAAAACTAAAAGCTCCTAAGTATATAGCCTAGTATACTTAGTATAAGTTTAGCTTATATATAGTATATATTAAGCGTAGGTTATTATAATCTATAAGTACTTAAATTATATACTACGTACCTTTAAGGTAGTATCTCTACTATTTAAAACTATAAATAATAGTAAGAAGTTTAGTATTATATATTTTATAGTTTAGTTCTACTTCTTATAGTTTTCTAGAAGTAAAAGTAACTAGATACTATTTCCTATTTATATAGAGCTAGGACAAGATCCTAGAGATTATAAAGGTTAATATATCTATCTCTAAGTAAATAGGTAGCGCTAGGTTATAGTAGCGTAAGATAAGCGTACTTATAAAGTATACTTTAAGTTATTTAAAAGCTTTTTATACTATACTAAGCTAATAGAATTCTTACTTCTTTTTTAATAAGTCTATAAAGGGAGTTATTTTATAAGTATACTCTTTAATAAATTTTTAGTAGAAGTTTATAAAACCTAGGAATAACTATAGTTTCTTAATACTTATAAGCTTTAGCTATTACGTAATAGTCTTAATACGCTTAGGTTTAGCGTAGATACTATACCTTATAATAATAAAGCCTAGAAAATATACTTTATTAAATATAAAGGTATACTTCTTTAGGTTTATAAAGAGTTTTACTCTTCTTAGTACTATAAGTATAGAGTAGATAGTGCGCTAGTATAGCGTAACGTTATTACTATAAGTATATATAAGTATATTATTAAGGTATACTATATAGATATAATCTAGGAGTCTACTAAGCGCTTTGTTAATATATACTTAAAAGCTAGTAGGAGTGTTAGTTAGCCTAAAAGGTATTACTAGGTATTTAAAATACTTATAGCAAGTGTAGAAAGTAGTTTTCTACTTATTTCCTAATTTAATTCTAATCCTATAGTAGGTATCTTTAAGATCTAAGGTAGTATAGTATTATGTACCTAATAAGTAGTCTAGCGTCTCTTTAATTAGTAGGAGTAGGTACTAATCTTTTACTATAACTAAGTTTAAGCTATAGTAGTTAATATAGAGGCGTAGGGCTCTATTCTTCTTTAGGACAAAAAGGATAAGTACCTCTACTAAACTATTACTATAACGTATCTAGCTTTTATAGAGCGTATCTTCTATATACGCGTAGAGTACTTTAAGTTTATATATAAAGAGATTATAGAGTAGCCTATAGAGAAGTTCTTTTTTCTCTATTAATAAGATTATATAATTAGAGTTCTTTAGGTAAAGTAGTATCTATATAGTAATATTATTAAATATATTATAGTATTCTAATAAAGTATATAGAATATATAACTCTTACGCTATAAGTATAGCGTAGATACGCGTATTATATTCTAAGTTAATTATATTAGTCTTAAGTACTCCTAGTAAGTATAGTTCTACTTATATTTTCTCTAAGGCCTTTATAAATTCTTTAGTTATATATAACTATACTTAGGTAATAGAAGTATATCTCTAATACTATATTTGCAATCTATAGTTAAGTTGTATCCTTTCTTATTTAAGAAAAGAATTTCTAAGAAAGAGTACTACTCTCTCTTTATCTACTCTATATACTATAATTTTAGACTTACGTATTACTTTATTATTATTAGTAAAGCGTACTTAAAGCTTATAAGTAGTATAGGTATTCTACCTTTATACTTCTATCTAGCTTAGTCTAAAGAGCTTAGTATCTTAGATTAGTTTTAGTCTTATTTCTACTATAGTCTACTAACTAATAAGACTAACGTCTACTTAAGAGTCTAAAATAACCTAAAGTTTTATTTTTAGCTCTAAGCCTAAAGCTACGCTATATATATACTATATACTTAGTAAGATATTAATTAATCTACGCTTTACTATCCTAGAGCTAATAATAAAGCTAGGCCTTTTCCTATTTAGTTTATATAGACTAGAATATAGTTAGGATTACTACTATAGTACTTACTAGTATAGTACTTCTTTTTATAGTACTTAAAGTATTTAATAGTAGACTTATCTACTAACTTATTTTAGGAGTTCTTTGTATCCCCCTTTATTTAGGCCTTTTTTAGGTTTTCTTTACCTATACTATTTATATAGGGCTCTTGTAATTTTATTATATTATATAAATTACGCTTAAGTATTAAGCCTAAGGTAATAAGGTTTTCTCTTATTACTAGGACTTAATAATAGTTAGTAATTACCCTTTATAGTTTAGGCTATAGTTTTAAAAAGAGGTACTAAATCCTTTATTTCTCTATATACTAAGGAAGCTAGTCTTTAAAGATATCTAGATATCTAGTAAAAGATCTTATACTTTATTCTTTACGTTAAGTAGCTATAGCGTACGCTATTACTACCTCTAGGCTACAATTAATAGAGTCTAAGAGTAGGTTAAGTAAGTACTTTTTAAAGTACTCCTAAGTAAGAAGCTTATCTACGTTTAGGTTATACTTAATATACGTATACTATTATTTATATAGGTCTCCTTTAAAGTATTATATAGCTTAAAAGACTTTATCCTTTTTTACTTTAAAGTCTTAGAGTATAAAGTAAAATACTATTTTATATAAGTAATAGTACTCTTAGTATTTTTTTAGAGATTTACCTTTATATACTATAGGCTCTTTAGGGTAAAGTATACGCTTTACGCGCGTATTATTAACTAAAGAGTCTACGTTATACTTTTAAGAGGTAATAATAGTAACTTTAGAGTTATTCTTAGGAGTTATAGCGTAAGAAGTAGTTTGTTCTTATTCTAGACGTATAATCTTGTCTTCTAAGGCGTAGAGTGTATATAGTTAAGCTAATTTATTACGTCTAGTAGTTACTTTATAAATATATTCTTTAATTGTTACTAGTATACTTAGTGCGTAACCTAGCTACGCGCTGCTTATACTTTATATAGGGTCTCGTTTAACTATTAACTACGTATTTTCTTTTATTATTATAGCTTATTATAAGGAGTATATTATTATTATCTCTAGACTATTAGTAAAGAAGTATTATTATATTAGGAGGTAGCTAGAAGATAATAGTACTTGCTATAGGCTATAGGAGATAGTAAAGGGATAATAGATAGTATTTAATAGTACTACTAGTATCTAAGGGAGAATAATACTTACTTTACTCTCTTTATAAGTATCGAGCCTTTTATACGCCTATATAGTATATTAGCCCTACTTTAGACTATAACTATATAATATTATAATCTTTAGTATATTAGCCCTACTCCCTTAACTCGTACTAGAGTTTACAAGAGTCTCGAGTATTTAGAGAACCTTTGTTATAGATTGCAAATTATAAATCTATTATATACTTAGCTTTATACTTTGTATTTACTAAGATTATAAATTATAAATCTATTACGTGTTTCTATTATAGTTAGCTTCCTAGTTAAGTTTATTGTCCTATAGGTTATACGCGTTGTCGTTATCTATAGTAGGGCTAATTAGCTTAAATTAGTTTTCTCTTGTTATAGCTATAATATAATTAGCTTTATATTAGAAAGACTAGATCTAGATAATCTATAGGTATATAAACTTAATTAGGAGATAATATATAATCTAGATACGTAAGGTAATCTATAATCTATTAATCTTAGTAGTAATAGATTAATAGATTAAGTAGAGTATATAGTTATAATAGGTGCGCGTTATTAGGATAGTATTAGCAATCTAATCTCTAACTAAGAGCGACAATACATTGACATCGCCTATTAGGAATTATTCTATTGTTTATAGCTTATTGCTTAATTACAACACGTACCTTAGTTATTAACTCTTAATCTACTAAACCCTCCCCCTTAAGGCTTTACGTAGTCGACAACGAGGAGCTCCGTTACAAGTGCGCTAAGCTAATTAGATTACTACGCTAGTAGAAGCGAGTTAATTAATAGATTCTAGTTATACCTAGAATCTATTACGCATCTCTACGCGCATGCTGTCGCGCGTCTAATCGTGTGTCTAATTACGTACCCTATCTAATAAGATAATATTAGTACAATTTAGAGAGGTATAAGTATACATCTACAATGTAACATTAACAATAGTAGAGTTAGTATACAATAAAGTTTAAGGCATATATATAAAGAGATTTCTATAACTTTTTATAGAAAAATACAATAGTTTCTTCGTAATCTTTTATTATAGATATCTATCACATACTTACACGGATTTAAACTACTATCGAAACCTACCCTCAAATCTAACACCTGCATAGCCTTCAGGATGGCATTAGAACTTACAGATGGAGCAAACCTTCTTCGATGTGTAGTAGCACTTGCAGAGCCAGAAGGTATAGAAACCGAGACATTAAAGCAGACGATAGCGAAAGTTAGGATCGTGAATCGACTCCTGGAGCTAGGTCGGCAGAAGCAACGCTTCTATAAGTCAATGGATAAAAGAGATCAACGTTTGAATAAAGAAGCCATCCGAACGCTCCTTGCAAGGCTTCAGTCTGCGCCAGTGAGCTCGGTTGACTACAGGTTCAGCATTGAGGAGGAACCAGAGACAGGAAGAAAAGGCCGCGCAGGTTTAGAAAATCACAGGAGAATGCATAGAGAAGATGTTCGCATGCTATATGATGCTTATGGACATGGTCCGGCATCAATCCTTCAAAATGTACCAGATATATCCGCATACTACAAACACCCGCAATCTCATGAACTCCTCTTGCAATGCATTCTCCAATCGTATTCAGGCCAAGCGAGCAGCGCGCACCACCAATACGAGAGCGAAATTCCCTTGGGCCGAAAACGTTCATCAATTACCTCTGTTGGTGGCTATCCTTCCAAAAGGCAGGCTCTTCCAGCACTACCAAGTTTAGGTAGTCTTGCTGGGAACATGGTACCGCACCCAAGAAATTCTGCCTACGGCGTTGAGAAAGCCCAGCAGAATAGCACGTCGTCGCCATCGTGTCACACTTCATCGCCACCTCAACCGCAGAAATGGATGGAGTCAGACAAGAATGTAAAAGCTGAATATATAGGACGATGGATGAAGTCGAAGGATATTATCATACAGATATGGCGCTGCCAAACATTACGTGCTATAAATTTCTTGCAAGTTTCGTGGCATCCTCCTGACGAGAAGAAGCACAACACGGATGGAATATTTGATTATTATCAAGTTTCCAAGCCAGAGTTCGAGTCGATACATGACTCGGACCTGCTACAAGACTTGCAGCAATCAAAGCAGTGGGAGGATTCAGCAAGCTGTCTTACTATCGGACTCCTAAAAGATGTGCATCACCCAGACGCCTCATTCTGTACGATTTTCATCAGCTGAGGTGTGTGTATACAAAATGCGCAATTAGTTGTCCAATAAAGTGGATCGCCATCTTTAACGTTTGTGGCCACGTTTATCGTTAAAGGCGTCTCCTTGCCTTGGGAATTGATCCGCGCTGAACCTTTTTTTCGAACGTCACTTTGCCTCTTTCTGTGATTGACATTGTTCCAAATCCTTTCTTATCGTAATCGACTCTAGACGTCTTAGCTGGCCGGCGAAATTCGTCTCTATCGTCGCGCAACGGCGCGTTTATCTTCGTAGTGGAGTAGCAGTAAACACGTCTGTTGATAGATTACTTTGGGATATTTGTACTCTTATTGACTGACTTGGCACAATGTATTCAGTGCGCCCAAAGCCAGGAATTTTTGTTTGTCCCCAAGAATTTCCCAATTCACCCTTTCTGGGTTGCTCCAGTCTGCGCGCGCTGCGAGCCTTGAGCACAAGATGTTGTGTATGATAGTCACGTCGCCTCTGAGTTGCGAATTCGTAAGTTGTACTTCTCTCAGAGCTTAAATTCGATTTAATAGACGCACAAAAAAGACAGGTCAAAAATATGAGATGAGGTAGGCGATGGCTGTTTCGCGCCTTTACAAATTTCGCATCTCTGCAAATTTCGCATCTTTACAAATTTCGCAATCTATTTCATGTTCCTCACAACCTTCCTTCCGCTGCACTTTGCCAAGCACCGCGTGGGGTGATTCATCGCATTCTCTTTGGGCCATCGGCTTCCGCTTGCTCTTTTGCCCCGCCCTACTCAAGAACATCCAGCAGTCCATCAAGGCGAACACCTGAGACCTTCTAGTTTATAGTATCTATCTAACTCACTAAAGATGTAGCCACCCTTCCATGCACACCTCATTCCACTCACGCTGCGTCACAACTGGGGGCGGGGAGGGCGAAGGGGTTGCTTTTGGTCGGACGGGAGTGAGGCCAGGAGATTGGTGGGAAAGCGTCGTCTGAGTCGTAGTTTGAGGGACATGCTTGAAAGGGAGGAGGATGACTCTGAGAAATCGAGGGCAGTGAGTTCGCCAATGTCTAAGCGGCGTTCTACACGTTTCTAGGCTGCAGAAATGTATTTATGTTGCGAGATGCGAGCTGTTCAGTGGGTTTCGTAGCAGCCACCTGAACGCAGTGGAAAACACCTTGACCTGCGATTCTGGTTGTTTTGGGCTCGTGCGCTGCGTGCAGTATGCTCAGAGTTTTCTCAGCCTCGTAAACTCTTCAGGAATCATCATGATGGCTATTGCAAGTTGCTGTTTTTGAAGCTTTGCAGCTTGCTCTTGTTGGCGATGGTTGCGCCTCTCGCTCCCGCACCGCCTCTAATGCTGCTGCTGCTGCCGCCGCTGCTTCCAAGAAGAAACGCACCAAAAAGACTCTGGTGCCGTGCCGCGCACGCCCTCGCCGCTGCCCTCTCGTGCCTCCTCTCCTGAGGTGGTTGTGGGTGAGGAGCCCTGCCTCGGCTGCACTCGTAGCGCGTTGGCGGGCTACTCCGACGGGAGCTGCCATGACTCCCTTGGGGGAGGGGGGGGCTCAGCGTTGTGCCCGCTGTACTACTGGTAGCTACGGTTGTATTGTAGCCCTGTGATCGCTCGCCGCGCCGCCATCGCCCTCGTCGCCGCCCGGGCCCGTGAGGCTCCTGAGAGGGAGCTCAAGGCTCTCCGAAACACTTTCCGTGTGCTGCTCGTGGAGGAGACTCTAGGTCCTCGGGCTCCTCTGCCGCCCCCGCCTCCCGCGCCCGTGCCCGCGCCTGTTCCCGCGCCTGTTCCTGCGCCCGCCTCCGCCCGAGATCTTGCTGCTACCGCGCTCGCTCAGGCTACTATTACGATAGGGGTAGTTGTCGCAAGTTAGAGCTCTGCTCCATGCAATTCAGGTAAGCCCGCAGCAGTAAGCGAGCCGCACGAGCCGTTGGAGCTGCTCCACTCCTCTATCCATATGTCACAGAGCTTTGCTGTAAAGGCAGCAATAGAAGGCGCGAAAGTGCATTCGCAAAAGAAGAAAGAAGAAAGGTGTGCTATTTTCCCTACAATTTGGAAAAATCGCGACTGGGCCAGATACTATCGCCATTCTGCTACCGTGCTAATCCCCCCGATGCGCTCAGAAAAGCAAAGTTGGAGGCATCGAGGGTGGGAGGGGATCGAGTAAAAAGATACTGTTGGAGCTAGGCTTGGTTGCCATCCGTCCTGATGTGTGTTACACCATGCCAGCCCATGTCCCCTTCGTCGCCTACCTTCTGTACAACTGGTGCGCGGCCTTCTGGTTAGCAAGGACAAGGGGCAATACGTTGTGTGGCCATAGCTCGGCCCATGCAAGAACATAATTATCGAATTCGTCCCGCACGTAATTTTCCGGTTGTACTGGAGTACTTTCCACGCCAGCAGTTCTGATTAGATTCATCGGATCAATAGTTTGTTCCTGTTGAGCCGACTCGTTTGGGTCTGAAGTGGAAATCATGGCACCCTCCAGTCCATCTTGTAGGGATGTGCCCGTCGGGTAATCAGACCAGGTATGCAAGGGAAAGCTTGATGTGGTTCCAGGTAGGGCATGCTGATTACGTAGCGGTAAAAGTGCATGCTGCTGCGATAAGCCGGTATATGGGGCGTCCTGCGTTGTGGTGGCGACAAAATCGGGTCCGGGATCGAGGCGCCAATCGTAATAACACCCTTCGAGGCCTGCGGGCGGTTGGGACGGGATTAGAGCGCGAGGAGTTTGAGCTGAGTCATCTGCTCATCTCTTTTAGCCAAGGGTATATAGTATAAAGATAACAAGACTCACCATCTTCTTGGACATCAAGTTGGCTTCCCCAGCCTGCCGACGAGGATGGTTGATAGTTGATTCCTGCTGCAGGTGGACTATTGGAAAGTGCATGCTGCTGCGATAGGCAGGTATATGGGGCGACAACATCGGGTGCAGGATGCAAATCGGCATAATACCCGTCGAGGCCTGCGGGCGATTGGGACGGGATTAGAGCGCGAGGAGTTTGAGCTGAGTCATCTGCTCATCTCTTTTAGCCAAGGGTATAGTATAAAGATAACAAGACTCACCATCTTCTTGGACATCAAGTTGGCTTCCCAAGCCTGCCGACGAGGATGCTGATGTGGTTCCAGGTAGGGCAGGCTGATTACGTGGCGGTGAAGGTGCATGCTGCTGCGATAGGCGGGTATATGGGGCGACAACATCGGGTGCAGGATGCAAATCGGCATGATACCCGTCGAGGCCTGTGGGTGATTGGGACGGGATTAGAGCGCGAGGAGTTTGAGCTGAGTCATCTGCTCATCTCTTTTAGCCAAGGGTATAGTATAAAGATAACAAGACTCACCATCATCTTCTTGGACATCAAGTTGGCTTCCCAAGCCTGCCGACGAGGATGGTTGATGGTTGATTCCTGCTGCAGGTGGACTATTGAGAAGCAAATTCTCATCCTGGCACTCTTCTGGGATCATCCCAGGCACTGTGATCTGACGTCCTACGGGGTACGGAGTCAACATAGGGAATGTGACCTGACGTCCTACGGGGTACGGAGCAACCGGCGTTATCGGTTCGGAGCGAGGAGTAGTTTCAACGGTACCTCTGAGCCTAGTCGGTACTGGATTTCTTTGTGTCTCCGGCGTAGCCATGGACTGGCTATTTGCGACATCCTGTGCGGAGCTGATTTTCCCAACCTTGCACTTCTTGCATGCTTGGCATTGACACCCGACCTCGCACACCACCGCAGGCCTTTTGCGATGTGCAGTTTGTCCACCCAGCAGTTGCTCAAGCTTCACAAATTTTCCCAAAAGGTACATCAAACGACTTCCGCCTTCTGCAAGCCCAGAGTCCGTCCAACCGAACGCCCGCAGGCCTTGAATGATGGCGTCGATGGCGACTTTGTCACGGGCGTGGCGGTCGGATTTGAACTGGCATTTGTCGATGAGTGCACAGACTGTAGCGACATCACCTTGGTTGAGAGCCTCCCAACTGTCGGAATTAGTCTCTTTTCTCTCTAAGCAGTGAATGATCTTACCAGGCCGTCTGATCTCCCAGTACCAATAGAGAACCCGGGCCGCAAGCATGAGCAATTAAAAGATAGATTCTTGGCCTCCTCGACAAGTCTCTCATTTGCGTTCGGGAGATTCCACACCTAGCTGTAACCTTGTCCAAGGCCACCGTCATCCGTTTTGTTCCCGATCCCGATACCAGTTCTTCCTTTTTCACCGAGGCTGCCATCCGATCCATCTCATGGGATAAAAAAAGTAGACAAAAGCGAATCGCGCAAGGAGACAATAAGCTGTCTTTTTCCAACCTCTCCAGGCCTTCCACCAGATACGACACTCGCGAAAACGTATCCGAGCCGCCAAACTGGAATGTGGCAGACATGGAAACCCACAAGTTCTCAAAGTTGGAGATGTCAGGCTCCTTGGCGCTCGCAATGGTCTGAATCGCTCTCTGCACACGCAGAGAGGTTGTGTTGGATAGGCCTTGCGGATTCTGGTGGCTCGTTGGGAGCAGCTGCATGCACTCCTCTTGCGTCCCTCGGGCAAAGAAGGCTTGTACACTTGCTAGCAGGGTCTGCATGGTAATTAGTAAGTAGTCGTTGAGAGACTTGGGACTTGCCTCGGACTTCAAAACCTCCTGAGGTGAGAATGCGCGCAGCACACTCACAAACAGCTGTTCACGTGATGGCATGGTGCGATAGACAGCACCAGCGATGTTGCTACGTCAGGGGTTTTTGGCAGATACGGTACGTGAACCGGAGTGAGGATTGAGTGTATTGATTGCTCCATCTTGTATCTACGCTGCGGCCCGTGTCGGCTTGGTCTCTCTCGACGGCGGCGAGCCAGATCCTTAGCACCCCTTCTGTTGAGGTGCTAGTTTCTTTGTTGTATCAGTTGTGCTAACGTAGTCTATCTCCTAGCATGTGAGATCCCTTGTTCGATTCCTTTGTCCGTGAGGGCGATCTTTCAGCTGCGGCGGGGTTTGCGGCGGGGTTAGCGGCGTGGCGATGGTCGCGTTAGTGAGCTGAGCCAATCAACAGACCTGGAATCTGTTGCGCATCCCAGCGCGCACGCTATGGCGCATCTGATGGCGCATCTGATGGCGCACCTCATCTGACAGATGGACAGCATCTGCGATGTTGCTACGTCAGGGGTTTTTGCCAGATGAGGTGCGTGTACCGCGCAACGATTACGAGTTGCTGCCAGAGCTCCAGCGCAACGAGTGCTCGTGTCAGATTTGAGCGTCACAGATTGATGGATGTGAACCGGAGTGAGTATTGATTGCTCCATCTGTGTATCTGCGCTGCGGCCGCCTCTGTTCGGTTCCTGTGTTCGTGAGTGCCGAGGCTGCCATCTTGATGCCATCTTTCAGCTGCGGCGCGGTTGGCGGTTGGCGGTTGGCGGTTGGCGACTTGGCTACCCCACCCAACCTGACTGATCTATCTAATCAATTGCGCCACAACCACACACGCAAAGCAGCTGGAATCCAACAAGTAGATGGATTGGATTGGTTTGCATTGGCGCTTGTTGTGGCCGGGTATATGACACTTGCTACAGGTTGGTGGTGCACGCCTGACGGCTTGTAGTGCTTCTAGAACGACGCCGTACTGATTGGTAACGGGCGGGAACTCAAAGCCCGAGTACACAGCAAGTGTGGTTGTCAATTTTGGGGCTCTGTCCAGCGTTGACTCCTGAGTCGGATGGCCAGAGCTCTGGAGCTTGGAAGTAGGGTGTACCACACCATGTTGTGGCCAGTGAGTGGCAATGCGCGGTTCCAAAGTCGGCAAGCTGAGGCGAGCAGAGGTGGTGCAAGACGGCAAGTAGGTGTCTGCAGCCGCCCTGTCATGGGCAGCCATCGAGACTGAAGGTTGCAGCTTGGATTGATGATTGCAACTTGGATTGATGGTTGCAACTTGGATTGATAGTTGCAACTTGGATTGATGGTTGCACAGTGCCTGTTTTCCAATGGGCGTGCCTCGGCGCGTAGTTGCTGATTGGCCAGGCAGCGGCAACCATCCTCGGGCGCCCCGCCCTACGCCCAATCAACCGAGTCGGAAGAGCTCGACGATGCAGCACCACAGCCTCTACGGGGAGATCTTCCAGAAAACCTGCAGGCCGTTATGGATCAACCCGTCGACTCGTTACGGGGCGAATAACATATTCAGAGGAGTCCAAGGCTCGCGGCGGCTGGGTGCGTTGGTTCGCCACAACGTGAAACGGCGCTAGGAAAAACTCGGTGTATGGAATCTTGAGTGGGGCTTCCTGGACAAAGCCTAGGCTTTGTTGCAAGCGCTGAGACTATGGCTAAGCATCTGAAGCCTCTTTCTGCTCCCCATCGGTTTTCGCTTTTCTCGCTGAATTTAATCCCTCCCTTGAATTTTGAGAAGGAAGCACCCACGCCGCAACAAGACCCCAAGAGCCCTGCAACACAAGAATCACAGCACCGGCGTCGGCGCCAGCCACGGGTCAATGTTAGCAGTGTCCATGACCAAGACGATCCCCCGCCATTGCGTCGCAGTGCCAGGCTCGCGGGGCGTAACCCAACCTAACTAATCTATCTGATCAATTGCGCCACAACCACACCCTCAAAGCAGCTGGAATTCAAGAAGTAGATAGATTAGATTGATTTGCATTGGCGCTTGTTGTGGCCAAGTATATGACACTTGCTACAAGTTGGTGGTGCACGTTGGCGCAATTGGGACGCATCTGCATGATAGCTCCTCTCAGCTTCCTTAATCAATCTCTATCTATCACGGGTACTTTTCCCCTACCTTGAAACCTCTCTTTGAGCCTCTCCCTTTAAACCTCCCTTGGAGCTCCTTAGGTACTCCTAGGATTACCCTTAGAGCTACTTGGGATTACGTGCTGTCGCGACTGATTTGAGCTCGGTTCAGGCTCCTCCGGCGTGCTCCGGAGAACCCTGTAGAGAGCTGAGATGACCGAGGTTATTAAGCTCGATTAGCTATATATACTCAGCTCGAGCTGAGATTACAGATTGTCAATAGGTCTTCAACTCTCTCTACAACGTGCCAAATTTGCTTGTCACACGTGCTGTAAGGGAGTTAACCCCTATATCTCTTACTTTGCGCCAATGTTAGTAAGTTTGTAACTTACTAACATTTAGCTACCCTTCTACTTTTAGTTAATTCTTAGTAAGCTACTAGGTATATATACCTAGTACTTACTTAGATAGCCTTTTATCTACTATATACTCTTTTTTTATTAATTATTAAAACTACCTTATTTAAGTTATCTTGCGTAAAGTCTACTTTATATATATCTACGCTAACTCTTTTAAGTACAATAATATACTCTAGGTACTCTATACACTGTATATACTATTTACACTTCTTAAGCTTTATAAATAGCTTAAATTAGTATAGTCTTTCTAGTACTGTGCCGTTGTGTGGAGGATAGTAGCCCAACTCAACTCGTAAGTGCGCTGCGTAACTAGTGGATTACTCGTAGACGTTTATGCTCCTCAATTTGCTGGACATTCTATTTCACCTATCTCGTAGTTCTCAAAATTAAGTGGTCTCCAATCGATGATCCCCCCCCTCCCGATTGTCCTTCACTCCCTTTATATGCTTTTCGGCCGAGCTTCTCACTAGCGTAGAAGGATGCCCCTTCTACACCGGCACAGTACTTCTTTTATAGAGTGCGTGTAGATAGTAGAAGGCGGCTGCGTGAGGGACGGGAAATCAGTCGGCCCGCAATCTTGAACATCACCGCGCTGCGGTGTTGGTACAACGCAATTCGTTACCTCAACTACTACCGCTTGTCGTATTTAACCATCGTCTCTAGTGCTCCAGAAAATGCTTTCTTCAGAAATGGGCGTAGAAGAACCTTGCTGGGCATGCGGCTGGACATCAGAGCGTCAACATTCTTGTCGCTACATCAGCCATGTTAAGCTTTTCTACAGCATAAGCGACCGTGGTGCATGGTCACTGGGCTCAAAATACATTCTCAAGGAGCGATCGATTACGCCCCCCAGCTTCGAAGTTCCGAACATCCGTTTTCTAGAAGAAAAGACTACGATTCCGATCCCAAGAGTCACGCTCGATTATTACGACAATGACCGCCATTTTATGCCCACGGAACGCATTCCTGGTGATACCCTCAGTGACGTGTGGGGATAGTTGTCAACCAACGAGAAAGAGAAAATCGCAAAACAGACTGCCGACTATCTGTTCCAGCTTCGACAGCTTCAATCCTCCCGCATGCAGAGCCTCGGCGAACAACCACTATATTCAGCATTCCTGTTTCCGAATGGATATGGTGTTCCACATGGTCCTCTCTCTTCGGACGACGAGCTTTAGGCCGAGTTAGCAACTGGGTTGAAAGATCTACCCAAGCAAGCTCTCTCGCGGTTGAGGGAGCGCATGCCTCCTGCAGAACCCTATACCTTCACTCATGGGGACTTGGCTATTGTGAACATTATTATCAAGGATGGAAATCTTGCAGGTATTCTGGACTGGGAAAGTAGTGGTTATTATCCTGTCTGGTGGGAATTCACTTGTGCAGGGATTGGCTTGGGACAAGATGACCAGGAATGGAAGGCTTTACTGAGGGAGCATATGCCTACATATCAAGCGGCAAGAGAATTCTGGGTGGATCTATATACCCTTCGCACCTATCCTGATCTGACCGAGCGAGGGAAAGCAGTACTTGATAGACTGCAACGTGACCAGGCTACAGAATAAGAAGATAACGATAGACAACAAGAGGATCTCCGTTCCATCCATCTCTACTTGGCTCCTTTCCAAATACCGTTATGGTTTTTCATAGGGTCGTGACCCATAGA
Organism: Ophiosphaerella korrae; assembly: GCA_028456385.1. Taxonomy (NCBI): domain Eukaryota; kingdom Fungi; phylum Ascomycota; class Dothideomycetes; order Pleosporales; family Phaeosphaeriaceae; genus Ophiosphaerella; species Ophiosphaerella korrae. The sequence continues at coordinate 21,741 of JALNQF010000148.1, forward strand.
ACTCGGCCCAATCATCTAGTCCCAAATAAGCATCTAACATTATGAAATCCTTTGTAGAGGCACTCTACCCATATGATTCTTAGGTTGTGAGAGTTATGGGCAGCTTGGCACCACAATATTCGCGGTTCGTAGCCGCCGTAACATTGCCTCTCTTGCAACTGGGGCAGTCCATTTCTGATGTCGAAGACGTGGCGAACAAGGGTGTATCGACTTCGTGCTCTTGAGGCTACTAAACATTAGGTCCTGACCAAACTACACTTGGGATGCAAGACTAAGTGGCAGGGATAAGGGCACGTGCGTTGCGATATCCAAGTGGCTTGGCGTTGTCGCAACCGATATCCCGACTCAATATGGCCGCCCGTTGGAAGCCTCTAGCCGCCCAGCAAAGACTGCCTATGCCATCCTCAGGGGATAAAGGTATGTAAATACATTCTGGTGTGCGATAACAGTATCAAGCATGTTCTGATACCTCGAAGCGCATCCTAGGAACCGCAAACGTCTTACCCGCCTCCGAACCTCCCGTGTTGTGAAGACGTCGGTGATTGAGAAAGAGTCTGCGACTCAGACGGACAATAAGCGACAAGAGGCAAGCGTGCGACTGCGTCTGTTGTTGGCAGAGATCTAACGATACCTAGGAACCAGTCGTTGAGGGCAATCCATTGCGAAGAAATTTACGCCCACGAACTGGCAATCGCAATCAAACAAAAACGCCCTCTGCTCAGAAAGCGGCGATGCGAAAACCATCTCGAACATTGGAAGCCGAGCAAGCCGCCGACCCCAGACGGTCTAAGCGGCCTCGAAAACTTGTCCAGCAGCCCTTACCTGTCCAGCAAGCCCAAGGGAGAAAGCGACGCCTAAATATCTCAGAATCTGGCGCAGCTGGTGCTTCTCGCAAACACAAACGCAAACGGGCACGACAGAATCCTGACAAAGCTGTTGTTGACAGCTCAGCTGAACAAGTGGAGGCAGACAACGTTCCTCTTTTTGCCTTAACCGCGGATCAGTAATCATCAAGCAGATCTCAGACGACTGTCTTTTATTCCCAAACACTCTGGCTGAATGAGCACTGACAATAGTGTAGCCTCAACAGCCGACCGATAAGCCTCCGCATTATGCAGCGACCGTAGGCGGTGATGGCGATCCCTGTGTGGGACTTCATGCGTCAAACCACTTCCCGCTGCTGTGTTGAGTGGCTTTGCCAGCAGCCCCGCACATGAATGAGTAGTCTTCAAACACTGTCACTCATTGTTTGCCGGCGTGTCACGATCAATTGGATGATCGTGTATCATCCAGCATGGTCCAGAAGGCTGTGGGCAAGAGTATTGCTCAGCTTTCGAAACAACCTCAGCCGCTTGGATGCACCGTCATCTCGAGGTCTCGTCCTCCGTACTTCGCAGCCTGGCACAATGCTTATACCTCGTTGTGATCCGCCTCTGCCGCTTCAAGATCCTATCGCTTTCTCTGTCGTTAGCACAGAAGTGCCTCCAAAATGCCGTACTATAAGTCCCCCAACTACCTGGACAAGCGACCAGATCCCATCTTCCACCGCCACTGTTTTGAGTTGAGCCCTTTTCTTTGCACCTGCTACAATCACGATGGCCAAGACAAGAGTTGGAGGGCAACATGTCACCGGCCGAAAGGCTCCAAATGCTGCGAAGAAGGCCAACTCGGACCGTGCGACGCAAGGTGTGGCTAAGCCAACGCGACCGAGAGGCAGATTAACTCGCCTGGAAGCCGGTAAAGGGGTTGTGGACAAAATAAAAGATGCTAGAGGCAGACCACGCAAACTACGAATGGGAGAAGAGGTGGAGGTGCTGGCGAAGCAGCAAACGCAAGCCACGAAGACCAGCGACAAACAGGAGAGTAACCTCATGGCATCGAACGAGGCGAACACAGCAACCGTGAATAAGGCTAACGCTCATGGATTCCTCGCCATCAACAGCTTAAGCTCTTCCCAGGATGCACCAGGAAGCGCGAGGAATGTGAGAAAGTCGGAACGCATTGATGCCGCGCATGATTCATTGCCAACTGGCTCCAATCCCGCAACAGTCTTCACCGTCCCACGCCCAAGAGCAAGGTTCGCGGCTAAGGGACAGAGTTAGAACCTTGGGATTGTGCTGGCCGACATTGGAAACTACACCACTACAGCATCTAGGGTGCTTGGCCTCGGTGAACTCGAAGATATCGATTTCTGGAATAGAGCGGCTGCGGCGCGTAGTAGCCCAAATACGGACTCGCGTTGTGGCTCGAAAAGGAGAAAACGAAGAATGGGACTTGGAGTTCGGGCGCTTCACTAACGTTGCGGATATTTCCCTGCATCGAGCCAACTGGTCTTCAGGGTGATTCAGACGAGCCTGCTCTCTCCCCAAACCCCAAAGTCTCTGGCCTAGTAAGAAGATGCTTTTGCAATGGTTTATCCGTCAGGTCTTGGTCAGGCTCAACTAACAAAGTACGCAGAACAGACTGTATGGCGTCGTCGCTTGTGCTTCGTGATTGAGTCTGCAAAGCCTGAAGCGCCAGCGCGAGATCTGGTGTGCGAGAATTTCCCAGCAGTGTTTGGAGAGTTTCAGGGCTGTGCACACCAGCGCTCACCCCCGCACCTATGCCAGCTTCATTATCTGCCACGGTCAGGCTGAACCGCGGTTGAGAGGTGTCTGTGCCAAAGATAGCACGGCTGCCTTGACCAGCTCGGTTGCGCTCGATAACGATCTTAGGATGAGAGTTCTCCATAACACTTTGGGCCTGGGCGATACTGTCAAGACTGCTTTGCAGTCGAGCCTGGTCGTCTCGGAGGATTACTCGCAGGGATGCGTCCGCAGTACTGATGGTATGTTGTACTTGATCCAGCTGATCTTCTAGGTCTTCCTTAGTGCCGCTGATCTTGTCTTTGAGGTCTCTTAGCGAGTCTTGCGTGGTACCATGGTCCTGGCTAGTATAATAAGCTTCTTTGCCTTGAACAGTGAGATCTGCTGCCTGCTTACATGTTGATTAACTGGGAGGCAATAATAAGCGTGGATTTGTAGCTAGCGAGCCGATTCTTCATACTATCGAAACCCTTCTCACGATATCGCATCTTGAGCCAGTCTCGGACACTTGCGTGGCCGTCCTTGGAGTGCGTTGTGGACGCTTCGAGTGCGTCGCGCATTTCTTGACATATTGCAGCGCAACTTGTCAATGGTTCCCGAAGAGGTTCGAGCGCCTTCACATTTCGGGAGTGTTGAGCCTGCTCGTGAATCGTAGTGAGCACAGCTACGAGAGAATCCAGATCCGCTAGAACATCTTTGATCGCTTGGCGTTGACTCTTGAAGCTGGAGATCGCTTCGTGCAGTGATTTGCTTGTGTCAGAGGTGAAAATAACTAGAGTGAGAAGAGCAGACGCCAAGCCTACTGCCTCGGCCATCAGGATCATGCGATATTGAAGCTTGTAAAAGATGGAGGCGACAACGCAGTGCCAGAGGCGATGATCAGGCTCCAGGCTCGCCATAAATAATTCCCTGCCCCTCAGCTGAGGTGAATCCTTGGCATGCTGGGATACGACACTCCATTGGCTAGTTTCAGACGAGCTTGCGGCGGCTACATGCGACCTCTCAAGCTGTCATTCAGCTCGCACCATCGTGGATGGAGTCAATGAGCGTCTGCATCCTTTCTCATTGTGACACCCCCTACAGCGACAGTTGTGGCAAGGAGACGTTCGACCGCGCGCGCATATCGGACATACATGAACAATCATGGCAACCCGTGTTGACATTAGGGGAAACGTTGCCGAGCCAGGGTCCACGCAGATCAACAATGTCCACCTCAGCATAAGTATACTTCACCCTGTATCCTATAATTGTGGACGAAAACATTCCGACATTCAGTACAGCATACACCGTCGATGACCTTGATCGCGCTTGCCTCCACGCTCTACAATGCCCTGATACGCAAGGCGTTAGGAACCGGCTGAAAGAGAAGGACAAGCTGCTTCCTGAAGCGATCGACTGGGTCCTCCGAGACCCGAAGTATAAGAGATGGCGGGACCAGGATAACGTCTCCCTCCTTTGGATCAAGGGCGGAGCGGGCAAAGGGAAAACCATGATGACGATTGGTCTTATCTACCGGATTTCACTTCCACAGGAGCTATCGACCGTAGTGACATATTTCTTCTGCCAAAACGCCAACTACGAGCTCAACACCATCGAAGCGATCGTCAAAGGCCTAATTCGACGCTTGGTAACTCAGCAAAAGGAGCTCCATGAACCCTTACGTCACCGCTGGGACACGGCTCATGAACGCTTCAACGAAGACCTTACTTCATGGTGAACGCTCTGGGACATCTTCCTAGAGATGTTAGACTGCTGTAAGAGCCGGAGAGTATACGTGATTGTAGACGCTCTCGACGAATGTCAAGACGACGGCATGGCTGAATTCCTCAAGCTCGTTGTCCGAACTGGACTCAACTCGAAAATCAGATGGCTGTTGACAAGTCGGCCATTGGACAGCGCCGAGCGAGAGTTGCTGGCTGGATCTGATCAGGTGATGGTCAGCCTGGAGCTCAACTCGCAATACATTGCCGAAGCGGTGAAGGCTTACATCGCTGCTCGAGCGGCTGAGCTTGACCGTCGCCAGAACTATGGGCCAGCACTGCGTCAGAAGGTGGAGGCTGAACTTACTAAAAGAGCAGAGGACACTTTTTTGTGGGTTCATTTGGTGTGCAAGAAACTGGAGAGCGTCAGCCGGGCTGAGGTATTTACCACAATTCAAGACTTGCCGCCAGGCTTGCCTGGTTTCTACCGTCGGATATTCGGTCAGCTCAGCGAAGGCGACTCTGCCATTGTGAAGGGATGTATGCGACTCCTCCAGGCGATGCTGGCGGTCTATCGTCCGCTAGCAGTAGAAGAAGTGGGCAGCGTGACAGGCCTATCTAACGACGAGGTCGACATTGAGGCGCTAACCGATCGATGCGCTTCATTTGTCAGGAATCGAGACGGTAGGATCGAGTTCATTGATCAATCTGCTCGAGATTACCTAGTCAAGGATGGACAACCAACTCTCAACTCCTTTGGACACTACGGACATGGCGAGATTTCTCTGAGCTGTCTCTCCTATCTCTCTCGACGACTCGAAGCCAATCTCGCCAATCTGCCACGACTAGATTCAACCAGTAGATCAGTAAAAGAGCTGGAGGGCAAGAATAGGAATGCACTGTTAGCTAGCGTAGACTACGCAGCCACGTTCTGGGTGGAGCACATTAGGGACGCCCTTAAGGACACTAAGCAGGTGGCGCTGATACGGCACGCTCTCAGCGAACAGGGGAAAGTTATTGCATTCCTCCGTGCCAAGTTGCTAGAGTGGTTCGAATGTCTCAGTTGGCTAGACCAGCTGCCGCGCGCTATCGAGGCATTAAAGATATTAGCGGATGTAGCGCAGGTGAGTGATGTTGACTACAGAGCTTTATCGTCATAACCGAACTAAGGGCTCTAGAGCAGTACCCTTCTCTATCGATGCTTGTGCAAGATGCTACTCGTTTCTTGTTGCGACACTACCAAACTATAGCGACTTGGCCGCTGCAGATCTACAGCTCTGCGATGGTTTTCAGCCCTCAAACGAGCGTAGTGAGGAGGGAGAATCTAGCCAAGATTCCCAGGTGGCTGAGAAGAATGCCTCAAGTAGAAGAGACATGGGCATCTCTGATACAGACGCTCGCAGGTCACTCAAGCACGGTCTACGCCGTAGCCTTCTCGCCGGACGGCCAGCGGATCGCGTCGGGCTCGTGGGACGAGACCATCAAGTTGTGGGATGCCACGACAGGCGACCTTCAGAAGACGCTCGCAGGTCACTTGGAGCCGGTCTACGCCGTAGCCTTCTCGCCGGACGGCCAGCAGATCGCGTCGGGCTCGGACGACCGCACCATCAAGCTGTGGGACGCCACGACAGGCCACCTTCAGAAGACGCTCGCAGGTCACTCGGAGCCGGTCAACGCCGTAGCCTTCTCGCCGGACGGCAAGCGGATCGCGTCGGGCTCGCGGGACAAGACCATCAAGTTGTGGGACGCCACGACAGGCCACCTTCAGAAGACGTTCGCAGGTCACTCGGACTGGGTCAACGCCGTAGCCTTGTCGCCGGACGGCCAGCGGATCGCGTCGGGCTCGCGGGACAAGACCATCAAGCTGTGGGACGCCACGACAAGCGACCTCCAGAAGATGCTCGCAGGTCACTCGGGGTCGGTCTACGCCGTAGCCTTCTCGCCGGACGGCAAGCGGATCGCGTCGGGCTCGTGGGACAAGACCATGAAGCTGTGGGACGCCACGACAGGCCACCTCCAGAAGACGCTCGCAGGTCACTCAAGAACGGTCAAAGCCGTAGCCTTCTCGCCGGACGGCCAGCGGATCGCGTCGGGCTCGTGGGACGAGACCATCAAGTTATGGGATGCCACGACAGGCGACCTTCAGAAGACGCTCGCAGGTCACTCGGGGTCGGTCTACGCCGTAGCCTTGTCGCCGGACGGCCAGCGGATCGCGTCGGGCTCGTGGGACAAGACCATCAAGTTGTGGGACGCCACGACAGGCGACCTTCAGAAGACGCTCGCAGGTCACTCGGGGTCGGTCTACGCCGTAGCCTTCTCGCCGGACGGCCAGCGGATCGCGTCGGGCTCGCACGACAAGACCATCAAGCTGTGGGATGTAGCCAAGTCCCTTAAAACCTCAAAATTATTGGGCAACGCTGTTGGTCGTCATCTAAAGTTCCGTAAATGGAAGGAAATTAGGACCGGAGAGACTGTCGACTCCTTAAAGTTCTCAGAGGACGGACGACACATCATAACAAATACCGGTTGGATTTTAGTTGAAAGTAGAATTACGGATACACACAGCCTTAACTCTGAGTCGTTGGAAAATCTCTGGGTTGACAATAGGTGGATCTCCTATGGAGCGACGCCTATACTTCGGCTGACGTCAGATTTCGAGCCACGATGTTATGACAGAAGAGGTAATCGAGTAGCTATTGGGTTCACTAATGGTTTTGTCTTGAGCTTCGATATTGATCGTAGAAGTTTACAACTAGCACTGAACGGGTCGGCACGTCGCGCTTAGGATTATTCAAATAGCCGTTGTGTTGATACTAGGGAATAATATAATTATTATTTCTATTAAGTCTCTATATAATAGAGGGTCATAGGGGTAAGGCGAAACATATACCTTGGTAATTTGCCACCATAGAGCATAGAGGTTCTGGAATCTCTAGGAAGGTAGCAAGAATTATTAAGGAAAATGCGAGGAGAAGCAGTCAAAATTTCAGAGCACGCTTGCAGGGAAGGCAGCTAACCTACACCTACTATAACCTTGTAGATGTTTCGAAATGCGTAGATAATAGGTATGTAGAGGTACATGTATACTATAGCTCGTAATATCGCTACATTTTAAGCTACATGTACTACTGTTACTCCGCAAAAGTTTAGAACAGCATAGCGCGTGCTCGCCTAACACGAGATTAACGCCTTATCGTTTACAACTACCCACTGTTGCGAGATGCGAGCTCAGGAATGAGTAGGAGATGATGATTGATTAACGAGCTATCTGAGCTGGGCTACTTATATACAGTGGAGCAGCTCGAGCGGCTCGCTTACTGCTGCGAGCTTACCTGAATTTACGGAGCAGAGCTGTTCAGTGGGTTTCGTAGCAGCCACCGAACCCAGTTGAAAACACCTTCACCTGCGATTCTGGTTGTTTTGGGCTCGTGCGCTGCGCGCAGTATACTCAGAGTCTTCTCAGCCTCGTAAACTCTTCAGTAACTATCATCATGGCCATCGTAAGTTGCTGTTTTTGAAGCTTTGCAGCTTGCTTTCTTGTTAGCGATCGTTGCACTAACGCGTTTTGTAGAGCAAAGCTAAAAAAGCCGCTCGCGCCTGCGCCTCTCGCTGCCGCCCTCTCGTGCCTCCTCTCCCGAGGTGGTTGTGGGTGCTCTCCGTGAGGAGCCCTGCCTCCGCTGCGCTCGCAGCGCGTTGGCGGGCTGCTCCGACGGGAGCTGCCATGACTCCCTTGGGGGAGGGGCTCAGCGTTGCGCACGCTGTGCTGCTGGCAGCCACGGTTGTATTGTAGCCCCGTGATCGCTCGCCGCCCGGGCCCGTGAGGCTCCTGAGAGGGAGCTCAAGGCTCTCCGAAACACTTTCCGTGTACTGCTCGGCGAGGTCGTGGAGGAGACTCCAGGTCCTCGGACTCCTCTGCCGCCCCTGCCCCCGCCTCCGCTCGCGATCTCGCTGCTGCCGCGCTCGCTCAGGCTGCTGTTACGATGGGGGCAGTTGCTGCTCTGCTCCGGATTCGTAAAAGGCCGACTTTAGAATATTGACGTGGCCTGTGACGCAAGTGAGTAAGCTAGGTTTCAAATTCGCAGTCCCCGGCTTCAAAGAGATCCATCTGCCCCGTTCTCCTTTTTCAATGTTTTTCAAATTTGGTATTACTGGTAAGGCGGTTAGAGGTCATTATAAAAGCTATTGTTTGGTTGTGGACGCTTAACTGTAGGCATGTGTATTGTTCTAGATCTCGCTTGAATGCAGAACCCGGGCTCCTAACCTGTTAAGTGAGAATTGTTCGATTCGTTAATTAGTCGAGTAGGACGGTACGACACCGTGTATATGTGCACACAGTCCCGGCCGCGGTGCTGACGCGTCTCGGCACCTGTAATGTTTGACAGATACTATTACCAATCGTTGCTCGATCGCAGACGAATCGTGGCATCCCAAGTAGTTTATCCCAAATGGTGCACCTCATGTCACGGGGCCATGCGATGTTGCGAATCACGTGATGGCGATCTGAAGCGGATCGACTGAAGACCGTGGTCCCCTTGAGGGATCACAGACGTGGAAACCTTTTCTCTTCTTTGTGCTATGTCTTGTATCTAGTCTCGACCCCTACCAAGCTATTACTATTGCTCTTCATCGTTCGAGAATCGCTGCTGAATCAGATCGCAGCAGAACCGTGACACCCCAAGTGGTTTATCCCAAGTGGTTTATCCTAAATGGTTCATCCCACGTGGTGCCATCCCGAGTGGAGCTGAACTAATCCAAAGTGGTAAAGGTAAATTCGCTTCAAGAAATCGTCAAAGTTACCTTGTTGGGCTGATGCTCGCGTAAGGCTGACTTGCCCTAGAGTGTATACCTACTCTGGATGCCACTTTGGATAAATCACTCTGGATGAACCACTCTGGACAGACGTCTTGGGATGAGAATAGTAACTCACTTTTGGGGCCCGCCCGAACGCAGAACCGGGCACTGTCAGGGTTCACTTGCGAAATCAATTCAGCAGTGATGCTCGATGAACGGTAGCAGTAGCATTGGCCCGTCAGGGTCGAGACTAGATATGAAGACGTAGTACAAGGAGCGAGAGAGGGTTTCACGTCCGCGATCTTCTTTGTCTCAGGGTCGCGGACCAGGTAAATCCGATCCGAGTCTAGGTCACGTGCCTTACATCGCGTGGTCCCGTGACAAATTGGTCCCACAGTGGAGCCCGGATTTGGTTCCCGAGATCCACCCGAACTAACCTGTTACAGCATAGCATAGCCCCGCTCGCGACTCCTGGCGCATGCGACCACAGCTCTCAGTGGCAATACATTCACACATTCACATGTACACTTCTTTGCTCATTCCTCAACATGCTCAACGCCCCTCGTGCAACCCTATGGCCGGTGCGGGTCGGCTGTCCTCTCTGCTAGCTTCCTCGGAGGCGTTCGTCGATCTCTGACAGAGAATAAAGTGGCGAACTTGAACATATGCTTCATCTTGAAGCATTCTCGAAGCTTCGCTGTAGCAGATCACCTGGAAATATATTCATGCATATCCCTAGCCTTCTAAGAAGTGGAGACAAAAATAAATATGGGATAGAAAAATCATGTTAACGGGTAGCTAATTTTGGTGAGGTGGCTGCCAAGAGTGGCTCGGGGAAAATCTCGCCATAAGTATCTCGTGCACACAGCATCACTCTTCGTCAAGTGCTCAGGAAACCTGATCCAAGATCTTAACTTCGAAAGTACGCCTTTAAACGTGCCCAGGACCAGCCGAATCTCTTTTGAGGAGTAGTCGCGTTCGTAAATTCCTTGCAGGTAGCTTCAAGGATAAGAATACGCGCTGTTTGAAGCTTGAGCTCCTCCTGCAAGTCGCTGATCTGCTTTTGAAGTGGTATGTAGCTTGATTGCACGGCGGAAACACCTTCTTTACCTCCTCGAAATTGAGCGTCTGAGCAAACAGGCCCAAACGATATATTACTGTGGGATGGCAGTGATGAGATGGACTGAGGAGTCGTTGCTGGTCGTTGCGGTGGCGAGGAGCCATCTAACTCCAAGATGTTTGATTCCGCCTGGGTGGATAGGATGTGCCGGATTGCCTTCGTCCACTCTGTCACCTTTGCCCGTTGTTGGAGCTCGTGGTGTTCGCATAGAGTGATGGCTGCGAGATAATTTAGAGATTGAATGGCATCTTGTGGTGGTAGTCTCGACATGTTGTCAAGCACATTGCCGATAGTTGACGCAGCCTCTTCATCGAGTTCCCAGCAACAAGGGGTTTCCGACCTTTTTTTGACGCCCGAACAGTTGAAAAAGCCGTTCGGTTTCGGATTAAGGTTAAGTATTTCCGCGGGGTTCCATTGGGAAGGTTCAAGCGAGAGAAGGGTAGGTTGTGTGGATTGAGACATTTCTCAAGTGAAGACAAAGCTGGCGAAAGTAGCGTTATTGTGAATGTAACAAGAGTGCGGACGCGTTCGTTGTATTCCGTATGCCAGATTGCTGCCAATTTATAGAGTTTACCATTTTCGTCCCTGTTCCTCGAATGATCACCCCGCGAGCTTAAGTTTGAAATCTGAATAGGACGCCTCACTGCTGCGGATGCTCACCGCCTGCTGTCGTCTATGTGCCAAATATTAATCATGGCCTTGTTCACCCAAATCGGAAGCTTTGAGGCGGTGAATGCTATATTAATATGCGGCGATATGGATAGAAGGCTCTTGGATGCGTCTATGAAGCACTATCCTATAACGAGCCAGCAAAGCTGTCCTTTAGGCGGTACCTAGAGAAGATTGGAGGTCCCAGAGAGTACCCGTTGGAGAGAAACCAATGATGGATTTGATCAGCTGCCTACCCACATCGGTGAGCTATTTCAGCTACAAGGAAGAGTCACAGCCGGCTGCAAGGCAGAACTTTCGCTAGGAACCGGTGAAGCTCGTCCGCCTTGTCAAGTATGGCAGCCGAGACGCAGTGTTAACCCTAATCCACTAGTGTTGGTGAGGATTAGTGCTATATTCCTCCAACATGGGAGCTCCGTCTATACGTATTCACTAAATGAGGGCTTAAAGGGTGCACTCCCTTGAAACACCCAGAGTCCTATAGCATTTAAGCCCCTACCTCCTTCACAAGACGTCCGGTCAACAAACCTTCAGCTATCACGTCACACTCCCCAGATATTGGATCGTTGTAGTCACACTTCACCTTAAACATGATGCTGACACAGCTTACATGCAGATAACACTAGGTACAGGTTTCACAAACCGAGACCGGGGAGACAAACCGGTCACTCCTCATTCTGTGTAACGTTAGTGGCGTTGAGCAGCTTGTGGACTCGACTCACCGCCAATATTCCTGTTGGAGAAAGAGCGGCTAAGGCGCGACTGCGCAGAGATCAGGGGGCTGGTCGGAATGACGTCGGCACTCCTCCTCGGCTCAAGAGATCTGCCGAACGCTGGCGCCTTGACACCAAGAAGATAGCACGTACTATCCGACGACAGTCCAGGTAACATACTCTGCAACATTTCCTTGGAGTAGGAAGTGCACGGCTCCGTCCATTTGCATCCTTTTCCTAGTCTCCCAGCGATGCCTGTTAACATGAGTTCGTCACCACGCCTTCCTTCTCACCGGTCATTGGCAAGTGTAGCTGCTAATATGCCATCTGCAAGCGCAACGCTCCAAAGATGGGTTGTTGTATCCTGCCAAATCGAAGGCTTAGTGAGGCTGGGTGAAGCTGAGGTTGATGTGGGGTGCGGCTGGTTTCACGGCCACAATGTGGCGCAGGGAGCTGAGATGCAAAGATCTACCGCAGCTGAAGGCGAATTCGCATGCGACTTTGGCTCTCTCTTAAGAAGCGGACGAACACCATGGTAACGCTAGCAGGGAGGACGGCCGAACCGCATCGGCACACACATTGTGCGAGAGCCGTTGGACGTTCTAAAGAATGATAATGGAGTATAACGTTACGTGCGTGGTGGCCATCAAGAACTCCCAAGCAGTGTCGCACGCACCATGAGTTTCGCACCCTGTTGCGCTATTCCGTGATAAGTTAGATCTGGGAAGCGACAGCGACTGGGGTGGACCCCACTGCAGGAATTAATTCCGGACACCCCGGCATAGGCGAGACGAGTTTAGCTCCCGCTCTCTTCCAAGAGATTCAGAAGCTTAAGCGAGGCTGCAGGGCTGAGCAGACATTCACTGGTCTCTGGAGGGGTCGACACGTCCGCTATTGGCGCGTTGGATGGCATGATCAGTTCAGTTCATGCTATTAGCCAACTGGGTGATAGTGATAAGGGCTTGGAAAACCTTTATTGCTTTGGCGTTGTGGCATTGAAGCGACCTTTAAGTCTACCTATTAACTCACAAAACTCGAAGTTATCTTGCAGCATGGCATATCAGCTGAGCAGATCATGCCATCCAACGCGCCAATAGCGGACGTGTCGGCCCCTCCAGACCGGTGAGTGTCTGCTCAGCCCTGCATTTCGCTTGAGAAGACTAGCGCCAGACATCTCTCAGTGCATCGTATCGGCTCGAGTGTGCTGCATCCATTCTACTGATAGAATCAGCGATCACGTCAACAATATATGCATAGGGAAGTCCGTAACTGAAAGCGCCAGCAATGGTTGGAATACCGCATGCCAGCTTTCGCTAGACCCTATCGGGGATGAGCTCAGCCACGCAATTCTCGCTTAAAACGGCACATTTTGGCTAATGCTGAATTACTTAACTTGGAAGAGAGGCGGGAGCTAAATTCGGCATAACCGGGCCACGTGCAGGCCTCCGTGCATCTCAACTTCGAATATGCCGCCGGGCAACTGAAGTCTCCAGCAAATACGTATAGCTTTCTCGAAACAAGATCTGTATCAGAGCGGGTCGGCCATCCTCCCTGCTAGTGTGATTAAGGTCATTGGAACCAGTAGCGTTCGTCGGATTGCCCAGCTGGCAAGGAAGTATCCGCACTTGAAGTTCAAGGATATACGGGGAAACATTCCGACGAGACTCAAAACGCTGAAAGACGACCTGGAGATGAGTGCCATTGTCATCGCTGCTGCGGGAATAGAACGGTGGCTGCAGCGCGCCCATTGGAGTTGAGAGCAAATGGGCGGGCGGAGAGCTAAAACTAACAGCCACCGTGGTGTCTGTGGATGGAAAAGAGTGCGTAGACGTCGAGCTACAGGAGCCTATCGATACCAGGGGAAAGGCAGAGGACATGGGCCGGAGGGCAGCAAGGGAGCTGGTAGCGAAGGGAGCGGAACAAAATTTTGGACGTTATCAACAAGGCTCGCCCAAATGGCAACAGTGTTGCATCTACTACTCAATACTCAATGTAACCTCCGTTATGGAGACTCAAGATGCTCATTTAGGCCTTCGGTAATAAGAATATTACGTCCCATCAGCCTTTGCCTATGCAAGGGCCGTGCAGCCGTGGGTGGACCCGCTAGCCAGAGGTGGTGGTGAATGTCATTTAGTCTGGGTGTTTTCAGCTCAGTGGCAAGCCACATGGATAGCTCTTCATCTAGTTGCAACAATCTATCCACTCGAAAAGCTGTCGCAGGCTGCACCACGCCAAAGACGCTCGAAGTTGAGGCAATGATTAATAAAGACTTGTTCTTCGATATTGGTGGTTCGAGCCCACTAGGGAGCGCATGACTAAAACAAGCGTTAGACTGAGCCGAAAACAGGAGCAGGGGCAGGTGCTACACTGACTTTGCTTTCTGTTTATCCATGGAGAACTGGCTCGCCCTGGCAGCAAAACAGCGATGATGACGCGTTGATATTGACAAACAAGTGCGGCTGAACGAATATACAATGGAGTGCGAAGCGAAGCGAAGAAATGCCCTGTCGCAACCCAATATCGAGCGGTTCCTGCAGCCAGGCTAAAATGCACACGAAGAACAATACACGATTTTCTTAAGGGGATAAGACTACACAACCCCGCACGCAAAGCGCGATAGGTGCTTAAAGGATAAAGAATGTTAGCTAAATTTGCAAGACACTGGGGTTTTGGAAAACACAGAAGAATGAGAGTATGCCCAGCCTTGCGCGCACACGGGTTACAGCCTCCCTCTGCTGCCTATAGCCTATGATGCAGTCCACTTTGCACCTACATATTTCCTGCCTACACGCCGCTCTAGACGCGGGCGGACGCTGTGCTCGACCGCACACCCCTAGCCTCACATGGCTTCGACGAAGGGCCTTGTCTTCCGCGTTACGGGCCTGCCAGCTTCGCAGCCGGACGACCAGCTGACTATTTTGCTAAAGGCTGCCATCGACGATAGCCTAACCGAGGAAGAGCAGTCGAAGCCAACTACCAACATAGCGATTGTCCCCTCCCGCTACAGCTATGACGAGAAGGTCGCGTTGGTCGAGTTCCACGGCGGGCCGCCCGCGTTCTTATCCAAGCTGAAGGACAAGCCGCTGGAGGACTGGCAGGTAGAGATGGGCGACACGGACATTAGTTTCGACCGAAACTTCTTCGGCTTCACACAGCTATACACGCCAAGAGCAGACGCTCCGGTCACGGCCGAGTAAGCACTCTCCCTTGTGCCATATCCGCTCTGACCATCCGCAGTGGCATCGCCATCGCCGGCCTCGACGGTCATGCATACGCTTCGTGGAGGGGAAAGGGGAACCTCAAGAGGATGTGGCTGCGCGACTTCCTATCCAAGGACCTGCCATGCTGCCGCACGATCATCTACGGATACAACTCGAAGTTGTCGAGCCATGGGATTGACACCATCATGGACTATGGGCGGGGGCTAATGGAAGAGCTGAAGAAGATCCGGAGCACAGAAGAGGTGAGCAAAGCTACAGCGAGTGGTGGCACGTTGAACTAATACTCTGATCCTGCCAGCTACGGAAGCGGCCGCTGTTCTTTGTCGCACACAGGTTCGGCGGCATCATCCTTGCCTATGAAGCTAACAGGGCCTAGCATGCTATGTTTATGGCTAAGTCAGCAGTGTCTTGTGAAGGCGGTTCAAACCAGCGAGGACGAAGACGACCACCCGACGATTGCATCTCTGCACAGGGCCACGTACGGGGTGCTTGTTTTCGGGATCCCGCACAAGGGCCTCGTGGTCGACGATATCGAGAGAATGCTGGCTGGAGAGGACAACCATCCGCGAGGCGCACTACTCGGACAGATCCGAGCAAAATCAGACCTACTCGCATTTCAGCTGGCAGATTTCAAGAACCTCATCCGGGACCGAGAGATCGTGAGCTTCTACGAGACGGGGACAGACTAGGCGGCTTGAGTTTGTACGACACTCGAGAATAATGTAGTGGCGTGTTACTGACAATATACCACAGGATCCCGCGAGCAAACACTGGAAGCGGACAGGCGACTTCGTCACAGCCGTCGACACCGACTCAGCGCTTCTCCAGCTGCCCGACTCTATCGAGGACAAGGTCCCTATCCACGCAGACCACTAGAGCTGCGCCTTGACACTTCTGGGCAGAACTCGGTACGATTGTCGAAGGCATGAACAATAAGGCAATTACAGTAGAGGCGTTAGTGAATCAGACATATTTTGCTTCAACTATGATTGACACTGGAAACCTCACCTACTGCCTCATCAGTCCACAGTTTGTAAAGCGCGCTTAACTCTAGTGCATTGATATCAAGTGTCGGCTCCTCACCGCAGTTACAGAGGAAACACACACACACAATGCAACAAGTAGCTTGACTTGCTATTAACCTCGTCAGAATAACTTCCACCTCGTATCAACTCAGACTCCACTTGAAGATCTACCCCCAAGGTACTGTGTAAAGTCCACCAGTCTAGCTTTCTTCGGCTGATTACCTTCTAAGTTTATCTTCGCGCCGTCTGGAGAAGGAGATTCAAGATGGAAAGCCTATAAGTTCGTCAAGAATGTGTACGACTTGTGGCTCCCCAATCATTTCAAAAGAATATGCTCCGTCATCGATTCGCTGCCGGTTGACCCAAGATCAAATGTCTCTGTACAGGACGTTGGGCTCGTCAAGCTCAGGACTATCCCAACAACTTGAGGATTACAGCTTCAACGACGAACAAACAGTACTGAATAGCCTATCAAGCGTCCAGCCAGCCACGCCAGGCACTACGATCGATATTGAGTCCAGCAATTCCAAGAAAAGATCGAAAAGGTGAAGGGGTGGCATTATACCGCCGTCACCTTCCTTCACCTCCAAATCCCCGTGCCATCCAATTACAAGCCTCCCCCTCCAATAAGTATGGACTGTCTACCGCTAGCTCTGCCAGAAGAGCGCCATAATTGGGGCCATCTTTCTCCGTGACTGTAGTCTGCATAAATGCAAATTCTGCTTGTGCTGAATGCCGCTTTGACTGGAAGACGCCATCTGCGAGGGTAGGGATCCATTTGAGCCTGGTGATCCTTGGAGAAAGGGTACGTATGGAGGTTGAAACCGAGGGCTATCGAACTCAGAAACGGCTGAAAGGGCCGGGCCACCTTGCATAGTCGGTGCGGCATGGGTGGATGAGCTATTCTTGTTCGCTAGAGACTTGGAGCCCGAATGCTGGAGGGCGGGTTAGCGTAGGAGGGTTATTATGGAGGAAATCTACTTGCCATCTGCTAACATGCCTCACGAGTGTGCCGACCGGATAGTATGACTCCTGATTTCCTCGACTTGCAAGGGAGTCTGCAGAGCCAGCACCTGTCTCAGAGGACGGCGCATTCGAGGGTACAGAGGACAATTGCCTGAGGCGAGGTGGCGGAGGCCTCGCGTGGTATTGCCCAGCGTCAGGCTGCTCCAAGGCGAGGGACTTGAAATAGTCCATTTTGGTCCTATAATGTTCCACGTCCTCGATCACTTCGTTAAGCTCTTTTTGTAGACGTTCAGCCTTCATGGATGCCTCACGTTCCCTCTCCTTTCGCCTCACTCGGGATCTCGCCGATGCGCCCGCGTTGCGCCGTCTCTTCGCGTCCGCCGCCTTAGAACTGACCTCAGCATCGACGGGAATCCCAACTTGGTGCCCTTGCCAGTCCCTAATCGTCATGATGTCGGTGTTGCTTCGACTGAAGTATGCCATCTGAACTCTTATCATGCTGGCCGGGGGCGATATAAGGTTGTGAAGTGGCAGGTGATCTTTGAGGAAGGGCTGCAGGTCCTGCGTGTGGGCGCTGCTCCGCGTTATGCTGCCGGAGGATCTCTGAGATGGTTGGAAGAATCAGTCCATCTCGCATAGACGCGGTAGTGACATGGGCGGGCGAGGTGCTGTTATAGGCGGGAGACTTGAGTATACGCGGGGCGAACGGTGGCGTGCTCTCGTTTTGCCCCAAAACCCAAAGGCCCGGGGAGCTCATCGGTATTCATGGTGGGCGGATGCGGTGTGAACGTAGGTGACAAGGGGATGCAGGAAGGCAACTAGTGAAGGACCGAAGGACGCAGTAAGGCGATGGAATGAAGGACGTATTTGCCATGATATATCATCCCACACTCGCTCTTAGAAAAGTTTGTCAGGGGTACAGAAAGCTTAGGCCTTGATTTTAGAGGTCACGGTTTCAATGTTGGAAGTCGCGTAGAGCAAGTGCGGGATGGGGAGGATCCGATTACTTCTCTCCAGATGACTTGCATTTTAGACAAGGGCGGGGCAGGCGGGTACGCGTTTATTACTCACATCCAGACGGGGTGAGCGAAATCCTGGAGATTTGGGAAAAGACGCAAAAAAAACAATACAATTCACACTTACCGTGGCGTATATAGCCTGTAGCCCAGAGAATTGGCATTTCAAGACTCTGTAGACGGAAGAAAATGCAGAGGATAAGGCTTCAACAAATACTAAAGTAGGGCATTGCTCTCTCAAAATGGTCACATTTTGGGCATGTGAGTTTGAGAGAGCTGTCCACTCCAACACATCCGCCGCAAAGGACCTAATCATTGGTCAGCACAGCCAACGCTGATTTCGTCATTCGCATACACATCTACAGTCGTTAAAGACAAAGACTCTGCTTTCAAGGTATCCTCCTCCGCCCAAGACATTTGGACATGGGCAACATTGTTCTTCGAGATACCGCCAATGGAAGTACTACTTTGGTCCGTGTCTAAACGAGAAATGGGGCGTGTCCCCAGGTGGAGGAATCGCACCAAGGCCGTTCGGTTCAGATGTATTGGAATGGGTGATAAGCTGCATTCGGGGGCTTCCCGGTCTCCCACGAGCAACTAAAGCAACCCATCAAGGAGGTTCTTCTGAGCTAGTTCGGTGGGGATGGGCACCCTATCGCGGGGCCCTGACAAAGGGTCCAGTGGGGCTAGTTTCACGATCGAAGCCACATCGGAGGGCTCTGCCCTTACCCAACAGACGCTAGTACTTCGGGCGGCGGCAGCCTCCTTCGACAGTATGTCGGAGGGCGGTGAGGTGCACAGTACTGAACCAGGCACATATGCTGTGGAGACTCGCAATCGAAGTGCCCGAAAAGCAGCGGAAGCACGCACCGAAAGGAATCGAGAGCCGTAGGGAAGAGAGTTGTCATTCCAAAAATGGAAACAAGCCGAGCGCACGAGCAGGTGCGGCCACCGATAGAAGATGAGGATGAGGAAGCATTGTTGCGGTACCGAGCGATCGTCGAAATCGAGGATAACCCTATGGAAGATGCGCAAGTTGACCCACTGCGAGAGCCTGTCGGGGGCCTTCCAGTACCAGCGAGAGACAGTCAGAGCATGACTGTGCGTGAGAACACAGTAGTACCTGCAGCTCCTCGCACAACTAGTAGAAACAGCCAAGTGGGCAGCCCACCGAAGCAGATTTGGTGGAACAACGAACCCTCCGCGAGGCTGAAGCTAATGAAGTCAGTGACTTCCAGAATTATGAGGGAGAAAGCGATGAAGATGGGGTACCGCGGGGGACAAACCGAGGTCCCATTAGCTTTCAGAGAAAAATCAGAAAAACGTAATTCCTGTTGCGCTGTTGAGGTACCCGCAGCTAGAGGGCTGGGAACTACTACCAAAAGATGAAGAAGACCTGGAACCCTTTATGGAGCGTATGCTGGGGAGGTATGAGGAGGTATGTTGTGTAATGAGTACTGAGGAAGATTTCTACTGATGTTGGAGCGGCCGAGTCGGCTGCGTGGCAGTGAATTGTGAAAATGGATAAAGCGGGCGGCGATGTTTTTTGGGTACAAAGGAATCTAAACAATGTTTGGGCGACTAATGAACGGTACTGGTGAGAAGGAATGTGCTGGTATGGATGTACGCTTGGGCGCTGTGGACGTGGTGGACAATTGATATTAGGTTTATGCCGTAGGTTTAAGGTAGAAAATACTTGCTTGTGGCCCGCGAATACCTGTCGGGCTGGCTAGAAACTTACGCAGTAACATCTGCGAAGAGATCTGCTGCAGATTTCGGTAGATGGCGGCACGGAAAACAAGTTGGTAGTCGAGTTCGCCAACCTACAGAAAAGATTCTATTGATTGGAAGATCTGAATGGTGTAGCTTTCCCGAGCACGACTTAGGCGGACCGGCTAAAGAAATATGAGGAGCTGCTGTTGAGTGCGGAAGGCGAGATATTGCGGGGAAGTGGTAGTGCGCTGGTGGAAACTGCCTTCAGTTAATGAGCCAATCAGTGCGCCACGCGGAGTGTAGCTTTAGTGACCCCTCTCATAGCTGAATAATAATAGAGGTTACTTAGCCACACTCCGCGTGGTACATTGATTGGGCCATTGAGCGAAGGCTCTCGAGGCAAGCCCCTTGGCTGCAGGCCGTGTTAAGCAAAGGAAAAAGTGCGGCCTCTAGGCGAAGGGCCTGGAAAGACGTGTGCTAGGCGAGCACGACGCGAAAATAGATGGCTTAGAGAGTGACCATCTCATGGGTCGTAGCTACATGTACCTCTACCAACCTATCATCTATACATTTCGAGACATCTACAACCCTATGGCGGGTGCGGGTCGGCCGTCCTCCCTGCTAGCGCCATCAAGGTGTTCGTCCGCTTCTCAAGATATCAGCATATTCAGTTTAGTTGCATGCGAATTCGCCTTCAGCTGCAGCATGACTTCTGCATGTTAGCCTTGCCGCGCCACACTGTGGGCTGTGCCACCAGCCGCACCCCGCCCCTCACAAAAGTAAAGCTCAGCGCTCCGTGCTCCTGTACGCTTGCTAACCTTAACGCCTTAGAGTAACACCTCTTCGGACGGGCGATTTATCGTACTCGTCTCTCCCGCCAGGCTGCCGTGTTTGAACCTGACCGAGTGTCACTCCTACCGCCTGCCACCGTCCAGCTCCATGCGAAGCAATGCGTCTTTTGCGACGCAGCAATACTGGCGAGTTCAGCCTTACTCAGTTCCGCGATGAGGCCATCCCTCCCTATGCGATACTGTCGCATACGTGGGGAGCGGATACCGCCGATTTATTATGTCTCACAAGTGGGCAATAGAGAACAGCCCTCTCCAGGCATATGCTTCAGCACTCCTATTCAGCCCAACTGGCAGCCTGATAAGAGATCTTTTCAAGAGAGAAGAGCCGGAGTGGATTACAATAAAGCCAGCTATGGAAGAGAAATGGAGCCCCTGCCTGCAAACGCTCGAGGGCCATAGCGGTGGGGTCTACTCTGTGGCCTTCTCATCTGACTCATCTCGCCTCGCCTCGGGTCGGCCGACAAGACAGTCAAGATCTGGGATACTAACAGCGGCGACTGCCTGCAGACGCTAGACGGTCACCGTGATCCAGTCTTATCAGTAGCCTTCTCACACAACTCAATCTGGCTTGCCTCGGGGTCAGACGATAAGACAGTAAAGATCTGGGATATGAGGAGCAGCAAGTGTCTCCTAACTCTAGAGAGCCACTACAATGTTGTCTGCTCTGTGGCTTTCTCACACGACTCGACCTGGCTCGCCTCAGGTTCGGATGACAAGACGGTCAAGATCTGGGATGCGAGCAACGGCAAGTGCCTGCAGACGCTAAACGGCTATTGTGATTTCAGTCTTATCGGTGGCCTTACACGACTCAACCCAGCTCGCTTCGGCGTCGGACAAGGCAGTCAAGATCTGGGATACGAGTAATGGCGCCTGCCTCCAGACGCTAGAGGACTATAACATTAGGTTCAACTCGGTGGCCTTCTCACGCGACTTAACCCATCTCGCCTCAGGTTCGGAGGACGGGACAGTTAAGATCTGGGATATAAGCAGCGCCAAGTACCTCCAGATGCTAGAAGACCATAACTTTTGGGTAACATCGGTAGCCTTCTCACACCACTCAACCCGTCTCGCCTCTGGATCGGCCGATAACACAGTCAAAATCTGGGATGCAAGCAGCGGCAAGTACCTACAGACGCTAGAAGGCCATAATATGAGGATCAACTCGGTAGCCTTCTCACACGACTCAACCCGTATCGTCTCTGGATCGCACGATAAAACGGTCAAAATCTGGGATGCAAGTAGTAGTAAGTACTTCCAGACGCCGGACCGCCATAGAAGTTGGGTCTGCTCAGTAACCTTCTCACCTAACTTGGTCTGGTTCGCGTCAGCGTCCGACGACAGGACAGTCAAGATCTGGGACGCGAGCAGTGGCAAGTGTCTGCAGACGCTGCGAGGTCATACCAGTTCAGTCTGGTCAGTAGCCTTCTCACCTAACTCGGCCTATCTCGCCTCAGCATCGGCGGAGGCGGACAGAACAATCAAGATATGGGATGCCAGTAACGGCACCTGCCTCCAGACGCTACGAGGCCATAACCATTCGGTCCTGTCAGTAACCTTCTCACCTGACTCGACCCGTCTCGCCTCTGGATCGCACGACAACACGGTCAAAGTTTGGGACGCAAGAAGCGATGAATGCATCCAGACGCTGATCGGCCATGACACTGAGGTTAGGTCAGTAGCTTTCTCGCCTGACTTAGCCTGGCTCGCATCAGCGTCCGACGACAAGACGGTTAAGATCTGGGATGCGAGCAGCGGCGCGTGCCTGCAGACGCTTGAGGGCCATAGTCGTTCGGTCAACTCGGTTGCCTTCTCACCCGACTCGGCCCGGGTCGCGTCGGCGTCGGACGACAAAACAGCCAAGATCTGGAATGCGGATAGTGGTGTCTGTCTGCAGACGCTCGAAATTGGCAATGCACTTTTCGATGTATCATTCAATGGTGTTGGCTCCGATCTTCACACAGATATTGGTACCATTGCTATTAATGCGTTACCAGTTTCATATACGAGCCCAAATATGAAGCTTCAAAGTCCACAATATCGAGGTTGGGGATTCAGTTCAGATAGAGAGTGGATAACACGTAATTCTGAGAATCTCATATGGCTACCCTCAGAATATCGGCCGTCGCATTCGGCCGTGTCGGCAAAGATGGTTGGCATCGGCATTGGAACGGGAAAGGTGTGGATGTGCAGCTTTGGCGTTAAGAGCAGTCAGGACGCTATAGAAACGTAAAGAACTAATAATGTAATTAATCTCTATCCGTCATGTCTCTTACCGTATAGAAGCTTTGAGAATATTTTAAACTACTAACAAGATAGAATGCGACCATCGGTGAGAATTTTCCAAACCTAAGTCGACAGAAGGTAGGCGAATGCCTCGGCCACAATAACAGGGATGGCAGCCGACCCGTGCGACTGCTGGAAGGTCATAGAGAGCGGGTGGGGGCAGCGCCACGACTTTTCGGGCGTCGAGATGCTCAAGGCCCTGGCCGGCGCCAGTATCCCGATAAACTACGTACTGGTCTACGCGCCCCGATACCCGGCCGAACTCGACATAGGCATGACCATTGTGAAAACTTCGATTCATTTCATGACGGGCACGCAGGAAGTAGTGGAGTAGGAGGGCCTAGCCGTTGGAAGCGGACATGCCGGTACTTGGCGGCAAAGGCATGTCTACTTGCTGCTGCTGACTCGCCTGCGGTGGGGCGACGACGGCGGGATGAGCGGGCAACCCGACAAGGGGCTCGCAACGCCACGGATTGGCCTGCACGTTCAGGCGATATGATATGCAGCCTGCGCGTGCCCCGACCGACTGGAACTGCGAAGATCCACACTATATCTAAGCTGCATGGGTCCGCTCTCCTCTCAAGTGACACCTCTCTTCCGCATGCTGTTCGATATTGTACATTGTACCCCCGAGGCTAAATAAGTCGTCTTTAATGGTCTGCTAAGAATTCCAATCAAAGTCGGGCGGTTCAAAGCGTGTCCCAGGACAAGCCGTTGCTCGCGAACCCTCAAGGGAAGAGCCACCAAAGTCAATAATTCGAAGGCTAAGGGTCGCATCCAGCAAGAAGTTTTTCGGCTCTACATCGCAGTGCATGACCTTGGCGGAATGAAGCAATCGTAGCCCTTCTGCTGCCTCTTGTATCCACCGTAGCCGCTGCGGGAGAGTTATCGTGTCATTGTATGCGCTCAGATTATGCCCAGAGATTGCCATTAGGCATGTACTCCAGCACCAGCACGCACTTGTCGGGATCCCAGTGGATCAGTTTCACGAGACGCGGGTGAGGAGGGAGCTTATTGTAGATGGCGGCTTCGATGGTAAGATCTCGACGGCAGTTGGCCTCTCGGAGGCCCGACTGAGACGACGAAGGCAGATGACCTGGCAGGCAAGCAATCGGTAAAGCGATGCCCGCGAAGTGAGGCCACGATATGCGGCCAGGACACTGCAACCCTGCATATCCGAGCTGCAGGCGAGGAAGCTCATACAGTGGTGACCGAAATTGGTTTCCGGTTCCTATACTTCGGCTATTCTGCGCGCACGGCCGCTGGAAGGCGCTTTACTAAATAGATAATAGCGCTTTGCAGGGGTGGTACATAAGGCTTCGAAAGTGGCGAAATCACAAGCTGCACCACATGTACCTCTACCTACCTGTTCTCTATCCATTTTGAAACATTTACAAGATCATGGCAGGTGCGGTTCGGCCGTCCTCCCTGCTAGTGTCATCGGAGGAGTTCATAAGTTTGACGAGGCAGAAGTGGCGAATTCACAAGTCGTATACAACTTTCCAGAAAGTAGCCCAAAATATTGCATGCGACATCGTATAAACCTAGCCCCACCGCAGAGTCGCCAGATCAAAAACTTCTCATCTCCCATCCTCAGCAGCACCGTCGCTCCCGCTTTCCCACCCATCCAACCGCTGTCCTTTAGGCACTCTAAAAATCCAATACACCCCAAAAGTAGCCATGACGTTAAACACTATAAAAACCCAAACGATTCCAAAGTAGAACCATCGATCCGCATAGCTGATATTGAACCGATCCAGAAATTCAGACACATTGCTCAAAGGGCAGTACGCGCACATATCAGTAGCATCGGGGTTCACCAGTGCACCGCCCGCGTACTCAATATACAGTCCCAGATACTTTCCGCATGTAACGTTAGGAGGAGGCATAATTTGCAGCAACTCCGTATCAGAGCACACGATAGCACCGTTGCCTACGCCGACGGCGATCATCCCGCGATCAGGTACGTTAGCGGCGATACGCGATACATGAAGATCCAGAAGCTAGGGAGCCCAGCCTTGGTCACAAGAACACCGCAGAACATGAGGATCAAGTAGAAGACGAGCTGGCCGATATTGACGGCGGTATCTACCTGGTCGATGCCTGCGATGAGGAGGTTCGACATGGTCGATGTAAACAGGAAGAAAAGCCACATGAACAACCACATCAGCGCCGCATTTTGATGCTCATGAGTACTGTACATGCCTATTGGGAAATAAAACAGCACGTAAGCTAGAAAAGAGCCTATCGTTTGCCATATGGCTTCTGCGACGATGGCGGAAAGCAGGAAGGCAGGCCACGAGTATGTTTTTGACTGCCTCTCGCGAGCTTCGAAGAGGATGCGGCGCGCGGAGAAGACGGGTAGGATTTGCTGCATTAGGTTGCTGAAGTTTGTTAAAAGGAGGAAGATGGCGAAGAGGAGGGTTTGGAGTCCTTGCAGGCTGCGCGAGGCGTTGGAGCAGGAGATGCTGATTATGAGGGCTGCGCCGCAGCAGAAGGCTAGCTTTGCCCATAGGTAGGTCGGCGTGCGCCAGTAGTCTGTCATATTTCGCTTGAGGAGGGCTTTGAATTGGAAGAAGAATGGTGTTGCGAATTGAGAGGAGCCGGTGACTAAAGATGCTGGTGGCAGGGTTGTCTTTTCTGGGATTTGGGGGTTGGTTGCAGCAGCAATGTTGGCATTCAAGTAAGCCAGATGGTCTCTCACCGCTGAAAGCTCAGCAGATGCATTCCACACTTCGGAATAGTGCGTTGCTGCGTCGCGGGATGTGATTCCGATTAGCCATTCTGCTGGATTCTCGTCCACACGGCATGGCGCAGCTCCCTTACTTTCAAAGTAAGAAACAACGGTTTGCGAATCCGGTCCTATATCTCCAAAGTACAAGGTTCTTCCTCCATTCGCAATGAGCAATAATTCGTCGAACATGCTGAAGATTACCGAAGATGGCTGGTGAATGGTACAAATCACCGCTTGTCCATGGTGAGCAAAAGTTTGCAGAAGGGAGCATATAGTCCAAGCGGTCTGACTATCAAGCCCAGATGTTGGCTCGTCCAATATCAAAAATTCAGGTTTTGCAGCCAGCTCGACGCCGATCGAAAGCCGTCTCCTTTGCTCGACGTTCAATCCTTGACCAGTCTCTCCGACCATTGCATCGGCAATATTTTCGAGCTCCAGCACGCGTATAATCTCTTCGACATAGTCCAGTTTCTCCTGCATTGGAACATGCGGTGGTTGTCTCATCATTGCGCTGAACTGTAAAGATTCGCGAACTGTTGAAGTAGAGCAATGGATATCTTGCTGTTGAACATATCCTGTCTTTCTCCCGAAATCGGTCCCACGAGGTTTACCGTTGAAGTAAATTTCCCCCCATCAGATTTTCTACAGTTGAGCGTTGCGACAAGACATCCAGTAGTGTGGTTTTGCCTGCGCCCGTGGCTCCCATGAGTGCGGTTAGTCTCCCGGGTCTGATCCAGCCGTTGACCTGGCTCAATAGCTGGCGCTCAGTTTTTCCGACTGTTATTTGATAGGAAATATTGCTCCAATGCATGGTCCCTTGCGAGCTTTGAAGGCCTCGGTGTATCTGACGGGATTTTTGCGCCATGTTTCCCTTGTCGATTTTCATTTGCAAGTTTGCCTCCTCGTCGTTATTTTTTTGGAGATTTTTTCTGCGAGCTGCTATTGGAAGCATAAAGCAGGACTTCTCCGTGAGGCTTGCTCGCCAAGATCAATTGCGAAGCAATCAAATGTATCGCGAAAAAGCCAATCATGAACAGAGACAATATCCAAAGGTTCCTAGTCACGTCAGAACCATCTTCCAAGTTTGCCAAGTTTGAAGGACTATACGTGCCTCCAAATGTGTGACTTGTGGAACTGAAATGTGTCGGCGAGATATTTATCACCATACACGGCATTCTGCCCACGAATAGCGCCTACCAATGAACATGCTTTCTGGTCATCATGGATATCTTCATAATCCGGACCGGCTGGAACGAAATCAGAACATCCAAATTTGCGATCACGAAACTAACCGTTTGCGTTAGTTACACTTTGTAGAATTCGCATGGCTATCGTGTCTGGGATCGGGGTTATACCTCGTTAATCATCAAGCTTTCGAATGTGTACGAGATCGGATTCAAATATCGAACCCATCGAAGCCAGGCATGCATATAACCAACAGGTACCACGAAGCCTGTATAAGTTATGAACAGGATGACAGTTACTCCAAAGGGCACCATCGTCTGGGTAATCGTACGCGCAAGCGAGCCTACGCAACGGAAAAACATAGACATGGTCATCATGCCCACAAACGAGAACAGCATGTAGATGAAGTACGCAGAGGCAGTTCTGCGCAAGTTTGCCATAAAATACAGGCATGTGTTGAAAATCAGCGACGTGAAGAACTTGGTCGGGATGTCGCATAGTAGGGCGGACAAGGAATCTGCTACGGGACGGTAGAAGTTGTATCCGGCCTGCTTCTCCACCACTTTTCTTTGGCTCCATACGGAGAGAATCTGGAGAAATGTCAGTTGATTTTCGCAAGGATTGAGAATTTCAAACCTACCTCGAAGCCAGTCATGAAACTGTTTAGAAGGACGGAATAAAATATCAAGATCCCCGAGTCGAGATGCTGCCAGCGTTGTTGTCTAGATTGTAGAAGACACTGCCCACTATGAGTGCCATGATCGCATTACCGACTACGAAAGATATCGGAAGCGCTAGGTTGTTCATAATGCGAAGAACTCCGCGGTGCATGCACAAGTCGACCTGTGCTAGTGGGGATAAAACATATGACGATCTCCGCCTACTAGAATTAGCCCTTCTGTAACCAAGCTGGGGGAAGATCGTTACAACTAACCAGGTGTTTTTCTCTTGAACAATCTGAGTGGGATGCTCCTCTTCGAATTGAAGTATGTTTCTCAACAATTCCTTGCTCTCCTTGCTTTGAGCCCATAGTCTCGCAAAGTCATCGGCTGTTCGTGGGGGACATTGGAAATCTGATCTGACTAATCTTTCCGCTTCTGTGGGGTTGGTGAGTGATGTGAGGAAGTCAGCAGTGGTCATCCTGGAAGGACAGTCAAACCCAAGGCGCGTGAAGTAGGCCATAGCGTTTGACTTTGTTCCAAAGAAGATTTCTTGGCCTTCATATAGGACAAGAATCTTGTCGAAGAGGTTCAAGACCGGCTCAGGTGTCTGATACAGCGTGGCTATTGTCGTTGCCTTTTGATGAGTTGCGAATGATCTCAGCACCTTCATGATGCTCAGTGCTGTTGTAGAATCCATGCCTCGGGTACTATTATCCCAGCACTGCAACGAACTCCATCCTGTCAATGCCTCTGCAATACTGACAAGGCGTTTCTCTCCGCCGCTGACACCTCGCTGTACTTCACCACCAATTTGGGTGTTGGCAGCTTGGTCTAGCTGAAACATGATAACCCCCCTACCAACTTTATAGGGTCTGCTGACAAGTATTCAAGGTATTTCATCCGAAATCCTCAGGAAAGAATTGCGTGGGAGCTGTGTGTACTCGGCGGAGACAGATGTACACTTCCCAGAACTCACAGTCGCCGAAAACTCTACTTTTTTCCGCAAAATCCCGGACACCACTCCAGACTTCGAAAATTTCCTGCAACGAATACGTCTCCCAATTGCGAGATGATGTGCTCTCCAAGTACCCTCGTAATTCAGTTTTGATTGAGGATCCAAGTAAAGTCCTTGTGTCTCTAGCGCCAGAGTCTTGAGCAGCGTCGAGCACCCACTTCCAGGCCGCCCCAGAACCAGCAGCATCTCGCCTTTTTCAACCAATCCATTGATTTCGTGGAGAATCCTAGTCTTGATACCCGAGGACCAAAATATGGTTTTGAAAAAAGCGATAGGAGCACTGAGGAAGGTGTTGAAATATCTGTCCTCTGTACTTCGACCTCGAACACTCAAATTTTGAAAGGAGACTCCAAACCGTTCTGTTACTTGACCAGACCATAGTTGCTTTTGAGTCTCTCTGAGGTTCTGGAACCAAATGTCGATGCGATTTTGCTCAATTTTCAAACTTGGTTGGTGCGCGCGCTTCAGTCCCTCTTCCATTGCGTCTGTAAGCATTGTCGGAGGTGCGAGAAATGTTAAAGTCGCGAAATTGTTTTGATGTGTTCATCCAGCACATTCCTCATTCTGCCAAGAAAATTTTGTCCAGGGGCAGGGGCGTGTGCCGCACCGCGCCGCGTGACAGGTAATTTAGCGCCTCAGGATAAATTGAAGCGTATGGATCTGTCACGGGTACTTTCATGCAACCCTCGGCTGGCCATGGGCCGGCCCCGGGCCTGCTACGGGTATCCCCAGTACATATACTATTCTGTGCCCAGTATGCCTATTCGGCATACTGTACCTCTTTTGGGGTCACGTTTGGTCTGGTGGCACAGAGCTCGGCCTTACAGGATCTCAGCACGCTAAGCAACATGGGGTTTGTACACCATTTGCCTTGTTTCAACTAATATACCGCTTGGCCATTTCTAGCGGGGGTTGATGCACGGTAAGCAGCGTGGGCTGCACAGCAGAAGAGCAAGGGCTCAGTGGAATCCCGTTCTCAGAGGTGGGTGAGACGACCCCATCGTTATCAATGCCCGGCCATTCACCACGCGCATCACCTCGTTTTTAAGTATATACGCCATAATTCCCTCAAACATGGCACAAAATAGTTTTGCCCTATCTGAACTTGATTCGACTTTCGCGTCGAATTTCTGCCGCCATGTCTATGAAATTACCACCCGGTGTCTCAATCGAGGATATTCCTTTGATTGCTCCTCCCTGCGGCCAGAAATCCGACTTCAATGCCCCTGCACACGCCGTGAAATCATTGGTTATTCTGAATGCCGTATGGCTGGCCCTTATGGTCATCATTGTGTCAATTCGTTTTATCTCGAGGCAGTGGATAGCAAAACAAAAATTTGCACTAGATGATGGTATGTAAATTGAAGAGCGAAAGAGCCATATTGATCAGTCTAAGCTAACTCTATTGAAAGCCTTATGTCTCATTGCAAGCGCAGGTGCTATTGGGTCCCTCGAAGTTCACCTTTCACTGACACTGTCCAGGCTGGGTCCATAGTGCATTCGGCGCTTCTCTTCGCTAGTAAGTGAACGACATTGGCATACAGATTCCAACACTGATTTGACCAGATGTTAAGATCGGTTATGGGGAGCACATGTATAACATTCGGCTGATTAGCATGACGCAGAAGCGTCTCTTGCAACTCACCATCGTGGAGACCATCTACATTGTCATCATCTACTTGGTGAAGCTCTCGATTCTCGCCCTGTTCCACCGCCTCTTCAATGTTAGCAAATTGTCGCGCATTCTTATCTACGTCGGCGTCGCTTTCTGTACCATCATCACGATTACGTTCTTTGGCGTGGCCATCTCAAGAAATGTCCTGTGCACCGGTGCAAGTGCTATCCGCCAGAGCGTTTGCCAATCCAACACGACGAGCCTTACCAATGCAATCTACAGTGCATTGAACATCGTGAGCGACTTTTACATCCTGTTCATACCCATCGGGCAGCTCAAAAGCTTGCATATGAATAGGCGTCGGAAGATGGGTCTCATTGCGCTTTTCATGGTCGGCTTTGTGTGAGTTTAAACTCGAGTGACACTGCGCATGTAAGCTAACCGCTATGAAGGGCATGCGCGATGAGCGTCATCAGGCTCGGATTCCTGGCCAGTGAATACGGAGATGGAGATCAGTTCTATTCCGTTGCCCTGGTTTCTCATTTCACGTAAGTGGATATCCTCGAAATTGTCTGCCCGTATTCTGACTCGGTCAATAGCACGGTCGAGTTCAATCTGGCCATTATATGCAGCTGTATGATATTTTTCCCGAGCTTCGTTCGAACAGGCAAGACGAGCGCTGAAAGTGCTCTTCGGTACTTGTTGTCCAAGACTGGGAAGAGCCGGAGCCAGGTGCAGATTCAAGATAGCGAAGGGCAGCCGCCACCATCTTCGTCGCATTCGGAAGATTGGAAAAAGTTTCAAGCGCCCACCACGTTCGAGGCAGAGCTACGGGACTTTGGTGATGCTGGGATGACGACGCCGTGAATTTCGTCGGCAGAGTTGCATGCTGGTTGGATCTATGATAGATTTACTAAAGGTTAGGTGATTGTGGGTAGACTTGGACATATATACATGAAGAATACGGTTGCTTGGGGTATGGTGGAGGTAGAATGGTTTACATTGCGACAGGCCCCTGTAAAGCACTGTACCGTATGCTTCCACATACGAGCAAACAGTGATATGTTGGACAGGGAATCGATATCAGGGTGAGTGATTTTCTTTGTTTGTTCGTGTCATCTGTGCAATCGCACGTGACTGACCCAGCCTGCCGGGTAGCCCTTCGCTGGCCGCGTTCCGAAGTGTTTGTTGCTTCGCCGCTTAGCCCCCGCCCTATCCTAGCAATCACTGCCGCAAACGGCGAAGTTAATAAATTGCCTTGCTGCCTACCGACCTTCTTCACATCGCTCTTCTTCTCCCTCTTCATACTTCCTTCCCATCGCACGACTTCTCTCCTACAACTTCTTACACTCCCACCCGAACAAAACATGGATCCAGTTCTTGTGCTGGGCGGCTGCGGAGCCCTTGGCCACCATATCATCAAACAACTTCTCGACACTAAGAAAGCGTCAGACGTGACTGCTTTTGACATCAGAACCGATGTCAATCGTGTGCCAGGAGCACAATATATCGAGGGAAGCATCACATCAGAGAAAGATGTGCGCTCGGTGCTGGAAACCGTCAAACCCAAGGTCATCATGCACACGATATCTCCGCAGCTCATGGGCCAGAAAAACACCCACGAATTGTATGAGAAGGTCAACGTAGGCGGGACGAAGATCCTACTCGACTGCATCGCCGAGACAGACTATGTGAAAGCTCTAGTCTACACCTCCAGTTCCTCCGTCATCCACAACAACATAACCGACCTGGTGGAAGCTGCCGAGGAGGGACGCCTTTTCTATTGGCCCGAACAAACCGAGTTCTATAGCCATACCAAGGCTCTGGCCGAAGACTTGATCCAAGGCGCGAACCGACACAACGGCTTGCTTACCACCAGGCTGCGTGGCTCCCTCCTGTTTGGCGAAGGCGATACGACGGCAACACCGCAAATGATCGCAAACGCCAGGACTGGCCGAGCAAGATTCCAAATTGGCGACGGCACCAACCTCTTCGACTTGACTTATATCGGCAATACTGCCCATGCTCACATTCTCGCTGCAGAGGCCCTACTCCGTGAATCCGACGGCCGTGCCGACGGCGATGGCCCCTTGAAAGTGAACGGCGAAGCATTCTTCATCACAAACGACGACCACTGGCCCTTCTGGGACTATATTCGGGCCATAGCAGCCGAGGCTGGCCACCCGGTTCCCAAGGACAAAGTGAAAGTGATACCGGCTTCCGTGTACTACGCCTTCGCCGTCGTCACGGAATGGGCCGTCTAGGCATTCAGTCTTGGGCCCAGGGAGTCCAACATTAACCGCCGCATGGTCAAGTACCTCACCATAACCCGGACATTCGACATTTCAAAAGCGAAAGAGAGGCTGGGATACCGACCCCAGGTTAGTATGCAGGAAGGGATCAAGCGGGCTGTGCAGTACTTTCTGGCACACGAATCGGACAAGAAGTCGAATTGATGTATATTAAACGCTCTCCAAGTATATGTATTGAACAAGAGCCCGAATATTATGGTTGAGATGACTAAAACATGGGAGCAGCACTGTCGCATGTGTGACGACAGGGCATGAAAGTTTGCCCCCCCCATGGAATTCCGAGGCACATGCTGTATATTTTCCCCACCAAATGCACTGCAGATCTATCAAAATACTCTTACATGCAGATCGAAATTTCTTCTTCTACCAATAACATACCAGTCCAGTGATGCGCTAGTGAATTTGAGCTGAGGCGCAGGGCCGTCTAGTTATTAGGGATACGTATCGAGCTACAAAGGTGAACTAGCACTTACTTGTACATACTTGCTAGCAAGGTATCAATCACATTTGCATCCTTTATCGTGCCCCACTTCAGGCTCCGCCTCGTCTGGACTAAGCTTCAACAAGAGGAAATGCAACATCAGTCCAGCCAAAAAGGTGAAAGCGGGTTTGTTCAATGCATTTTCCTCCTCCATCAGCACCGTTCAAAAATCTACAACCTACGCAATCAGGGCATGGTACGTTTAACAAGACTTGCCCTTGGTTTGATTTTATTTCCACTAACATTACCGCAGCCCATGCCCAAGGAATGGAGCTGGGTTACTGGACATCTATTCACGCTCTGGAAATACAAGAACAAATTTCCAGGAGATGCGTTTGTAGGCACCGCATTAACAGGGTTGGCCGCCGAATTCAGCGACACGGAGGCCTTTCTCATCGATCTTTGGCCCATCGCCCCGGCCCTCCTCATCGTCTTCTCGCCTGAACTATCCACGCAGATCACCACCAGATATAATTTATCGAAAGAAAAATCATTTGAAAAGTCTTGAAATCCTATTACTGGGGGACCAAACATGCTTACTATGAATGGCAAGCAGTGGAAGACATGGAGAAACATGTTCAATCCAGGATTCAGCGCGGCTAGCATGCAAAATTATATTCCGCATGTGGTCAGATCTGTCGAGGTGTTCTACGAGCTGTTGGATGAGAGGGCAAGGAAAAGAGACGTCTTCTGCCTTGGTGATTTGACAATGAGACTGACAGCCGATGTTATCACCAAGTTTGACTCTGTTGGTTTCCGATTGCTTGTGTTGGGTCTTTAATTGGGCTAACTGAGTAATAGCAATACTAGAATAGATTGTCAACGGTCTGAAAACTTTTTGGGGGACTCTCTCCAAGCAATCATCCGATGGCAATCGCTGTGGAATCCTCTCGCACGCATGAATCCTCTTCGGCCAGTCATACAGAAATATCACAACTGGAGGATTAACAAATACATAGGGAACGACATGCAAAATCAGTTCATGGAGCACACGTTGCAAACCAATCCAAAAGCCACGGCCGAATCCAACCGCCGTCAAATGCATCGCCTCGCTAGTCCTAAGAAGCTACGCAACAAGCAGACCCCTCAAAGTTTCCGGAAGCGCAAACCAAACTCGATCATCACTTCATACACTTTGCGACGAATCAGATCCGACTCTTCCTATTTGCGGGAAGCGACACGACCTCATCCAGCGTCATATACACATACCACCTCCTCTCGCAGCACGCCGGGGTGCTCGAAAAGCTACGCGCAGAACACACAGCCATCTTCGGACCCCCAGCCATCGAAAGCCGTAGCCCTTTTGAAACATAATCCTACACTTCTCAACCAGTGCCGCTACACAATGGCGGTGATCAAAGAAACACCCCGTTTGTACGCGCCGGCAGCGACCATGCGCGCTGGCGGCGACGGGGATCGTGCTGAGAGACGGTGTCGGCCACGTTTTACCCCATGGATCACATCAGCACCAGCATCATCCACCGCGCCGTCCATCTCAACCCGCGTGTTTGGCCGCGCCCGCATGAGTTTCTGCCTGAACGCTTCCTTGTGGACCTTGGACACGAGCTCTATCCGAATCCGGCTGCGTATCGACCGTTTGAGCGGGGGCCTAGAGCATGCATAGGGCAGAATATGGTGTATAATGAGATGAGGATTGTGCTTGTTTTGACGGCGAGGAGGTTTGGTATTACGCCGGCTTATGAGGAGTGGGGTAGATTGAATGGTTGGAAAAGAGGGTGGGTGGAAACTCTATTTGGGAGGGGGGGGGGAGGGGACAGGAGGCTGATGAGCAGGTGTTTGGAGATAGAGCGTATCAGACTGAAAAGGCTGGTACGCATCCCAAGAATGGGTACCCGTGTCGCGTCGAGTTGTTGCAGAGCGAATGACCACAAGGAGCGATGAAAGCAAAGGGCGAAACAGGGTACAGAGTGACACTCAATGCGAAGAATCCGATGTCTGACATGAAATCAATATTCTTGATCAAATTCCTTGAAATACATCATCCACGTTCAGAGCCCTCTGGTTGGAAGCTGTGATGGTCCAGTTGAAGAAGCTATGTGACATGTGCGTGAAGATAACCCCCACAAAGTTTAATGCAAAATTGTGGCGATGATTATCAGCATAACAGGAATGGGAACACTCCAGTGCTTATTCAGTATCCGGTAATTACGGGATATAATACATAGATTGTCTCGTTACCACAACCTTAATAGCTCGATCACTTCTTCAGTGCAACATCGCCACCCACGAGGATAAATTTGATCCACGCTCACACTGCATATATGGATGCATGTTTCACGTTGGCGCCTTCCGGAGCAAATGTCTGAATCGGAACAGGAAGTTCGCCTTGTAGCTTGTAGGCAAATGCAAGGCACTTTCCGCATGCGTACCTCAGCCTTCAATCTCATATGTTGGTTCTTTTCCAATTAGGCTGGCGATATCAGAAACGATGTTATCCAGAGTTGTTTAAAGGTGTCGGGTTGCTGGTTTAAGATCACTGGTTCGTCACTAAGGATATACCTAGCCCTCATCACGGGCGAAGACCTTTGCACACATTGTCGTTCCATCTATCATCCGAATAACTTCATTCGTATCAAAAAAAAAAAAAAAAAAAAAAAAAAAAATAGCACGATGGAGATCTCAATATCGGGTCCTCGAATTTCAAGTGCAGCAATTTTGGCTGTTCTGGCCTATGGGTTGTCGCGTATCGTAATAGTTGTATACCACACTTTTAAAGCGCAAAAATGGGTCGCACAGCTGCGCGAAGCTGGTTTTGTACGTATCTCGAATTCTCCTCTATAGAAAAGATTACTAAACATAATCTAGCCGATGCCAAAGCACACCGCAGTTATGGGCCACCTCACTCTTATCGGAGATGCCTTTCTCGCTCTGCCACCCAACTGCTCCCCTGACATTGCGACTTCAAATGTAGCAAAGGAGTTCAAGGACGGCCTCTTCTACCTCGACCTCATGCCTTTTGAAAGAGTGAACTTAATCGTTACGTCGGTGAATGCGGCGGCGCAGCTGCAGAGGCATTCCGAACTCATGAAGCCGAAAGGTGTGAATGCGGTGATTGATACGCTTTGTGGTGGTCATAACCTCCTCACCATGCCGGAGGCCGAATGGAAGCCCTGGAGAACGACATTCAATCGCGCCTTTAGCGACGTGAACATTCGAAAATTGGCGCCCATGATCGCAGGCGAAGTTGAGAAGTTCTGTTCTCTTCTATCAGAGCAGGCAAGGACAGGGAGCCGGCAGAAGCTCGAAGACTTAATCGGGAAGCTTACCGTCAGTATCATCGTATCTATGGCCATGTTCGTCTTTCTTCTTCCCAAGAGTACGCGATTGCGTTGCTTGTTTGCTTGCTTGTCCGGGTAGATCAGACCACTGACATATATCAACAACCATGTAGGGGTCCTGAGTTCCACTCTCCTGAAAACGATGACCGCATGACAGCGATGCTGAAGCGTCAACTAAATTGGACCACTTTCTCTGACGCCGGACACCCTCTGAGACAATTGA
Organism: Ophiosphaerella korrae; assembly: GCA_028456385.1. Taxonomy (NCBI): domain Eukaryota; kingdom Fungi; phylum Ascomycota; class Dothideomycetes; order Pleosporales; family Phaeosphaeriaceae; genus Ophiosphaerella; species Ophiosphaerella korrae. The sequence goes on from JALNQF010000148.1 coordinate 57,920, forward strand.
ATCCCATTCGCCCGTTTATCCTGTGGCTCAACAAACGACGAATGCACAACTTCATTGGGCCCGAAATCGACAGGCAATACACCCAAATCCAGAAAAGCATCCACTCCCCAGAATCCAAGTCAATTATTTCGCTTGCCTTGGAAGAATACACCGCATCCGCGAAAAGAGAAGGCAAATCCGTACCCCAAAAGCTCGACAGTGCATTCAAAGCTACTCTTGTCGCACAGGCCGTGATCCTCCTCGTTGCAGGACAAGATCCAATAAGCTCTTCCCTGGTATTCTGTCTACACCTTTTGTACACGCACAAAGCGGCTTTATTCAAGCTACACAGTGAGCTCGATAAAGTGTTTGGCACAAATATCTCGCCATCGCACATCGCCACGCTCATAGAGCAGGGTGCACAGCGACTCAACAGTATTCCATTCACTATGGCCATCATAAAAGAGACTTTGCGGCTCTACCCGCCCGTCAGCATCGTTCGGGAAGGCCATCCAGGCCTCACGCTCACCGATGACGCAGGCACCGTGTTTCCGACCGAGGGCTGCAAGATCTGGGTGCTTCATAGTAGAATTCAGCGGAATCCAAAGTACTTCGTCGATCCTCATGTTTTCCTCCCTGAGAGATGGCTAGCGGAGCCGGGTGATGCGCTCTACTCGCCCAAGGGGGCGTGGAGACCATTTGAGTATGGACCTAGAACCTGCATGGGGCAATCGCTTGCGCTTCTAGAGATGAAGATTTTGGTGATAATGCTTGCAAGAAGCTTTGAGATTGAGGCTGCGTATGGCGAGGAGGAGGCGATAGGAATGGGGGACAGTGACGACAGTGGCTGTGGCGATGGTTGGAGGCGTGAGAGGGCGCCGTATCCGACATTTGGACAGGGCTTGGCCACGAGGCCTAATGAAGGATATCCATTTGTTGTCAGAACTGCAGGTTGCCAGTAAAGAAGCAACCTCTGTATGACGTAATTGCACTATCACAGAATTCATTCCACTCCCCCTTGAGAGGTATTTGATAACTAAGCCTTCCTGATAAATAAGCGAGTCAATTATAAAATAGGTGGAAGAAGTTGCGAAGAAACTTTCGGTGATTCTAGAGGCGATTATCGATTTTAGGTTGCATTTTACCTACAGCACCAGACACACCAAGGTTAGCAGCCGCCTCGCGCATCCACGTTCGCGTCGGACACGGAAGTTTGTACCATGAGCCAAGAGTCTCAGACGACTTTGAATGGCTCCAATGTATTGGGTATTTTTGAGGAATCCGACAGCTCGATAGAGACCATTGCAGACCAAGGACCCGCAGCGGAGCAGTCTAACAAGCGCAAGCGACGCAGCACCAACGCGGAGAGCGACGCGCGGCTACGCGCAGATTGATCTGGTACACCCTCTATGCCTGACGATATTCTCCTTATTCGTGTCTAACGATTTCGGCGTCTGGAAAGGAGCATGGGGGGGGATCGAGGGGAGCGCGAAGTTGGCGGGTAGCATCGCTTCGAGACACATCGCCAGAGGGTGGAAAACGAGTACTATGTCATCGATTTCTGAATGGATTAGCAATGCAAGACAATACCACTAGTGGCTATCTATCGTCGTCTGAGGAAAGGTCCGAAATCTCGGACTCCTCGTCCGACACTTCGTCCTCGATAGCCTCGCCGTCGTCGTCCCACTCCGCATCCTCACTCAATGTGACATTTCTGCCAGTCAAGACATCGAACACCCGCATTTCAATACTCGGAAGCGCATGCGTCAATATCCTCACTATTTTTGGGGCTGCCATCTGTGCCACAAGAACTTGCGCCTGCTTCTCCATATCCGCTTTCAGTTGAAGGAACACCCCAAGGGAGGAACCGCAACGTGTGGCATGCGCCGCCGAGGTGGTTAGGGGTAACTCGTTGGATAGACTAAGGTTGATAAGCACCTCGTTCAAACGTAGATTAGTGCTATGTTGTCGGGGTTTTAGAACATCGGCACAGATACTGCGCATGCGCAGTCGCAAACGTTGTAGTGTAGTAAGAAGAGCGGCGATACTCGTGCAGACATGGAATCCTTCACTATGCTCTTGGCTTTGATGCGGTATAAGTCGAGTACCGCATAGATCTAGTTCTAGACTAGTTAGGTTGCTGGCTGATAAGAAGGCGCGTATTGTGGATAGAAAAAGGTAGTCGCGGCGTTCTAGAAGACGAAGTAGCGGATGCAGTTCACTGGTGGCTTGGATGCGTAGGATGCGCAGTTTCCGTGATTGTTTGATGATGGTGGCAAGATAGAGGAGATGGTTGTTCAGCTCTGTTGTCCAGGCTGCGCGCACTGCGCGTCCATGAGCGCCATTCCAAGTTGACGCGTTTAGTACATTTGCGGCCTGCGAATCGTGTCGAGACAGCGGAATAGAGTGCCAGTCTTCAAAGCCCTTCAAATCCAGGTCCAGGGTTTCCACGCTCTCTTTGACTAGAGGTAGACTTGATTCCACATACGGAGAAGACAGCAAGCGTCGTAATGTCTTCTGAGTAACGTAAAAATCCCGGAAGCACGCGGTATGGGCAAATTTGCTCCACTGCTTACAGACTGTGAGGCGTGACAGGTCCGAGCGGAAATAGGACGAGCCGACATAATCGAAAATTTGAATTAGGGTTTCGGGGGGAAGTTGGAGGAGTGACATGGTGCGTTGTGCGAGCTAAGTAATGGAGACTGTGCCGGTGTATCTGAATCAAGAGGCATGGAAGAGTGGCTTTTATTTGCAAGTAGGAGGGCTGATTCAAGGCCGGCTGTGTGTTGAGTGTGTGTGTCGAGTGTGTGTGTGTCGAGTGTGTGTGTGTCGAGTGTGTGTGTGTCGAGTGTGTGTGTGTCGAGTGTGTGTGTGTCGAGTGTGTGTGTGTCGAGTGTGTGTGTGTCGAGTGTGTGTGTGTCGAGTGTGTGTGTCAAGTGGGATTGATTGATCCTGACGAAACGTTAGTCTTTATCTCAGCGAGCTCAGACGGCTTGGCCCTTTGAGCCCTGCCACCGTTCAAGGCTACGCCATGAACGGCCTAGCCCATTCACGTGCTAGGATTGCAACCAATCAGCTTGCAAGCAGGGTCCAATCTCATCTAGTATAGAGAGACTGTGTTTTTCATCACGCAACGTGTCGCGATTGTCTGCAAACCCTGCGACCGCATTTGTTTTGCCTCTCCTCGCAATCAATTAGCTTTTTAGAGCATAAACCGCGAAAAAATGACCCAGGGCGTCGCGTCATCGCCACATCCCCGACCAAGCACCGATACGTCAGACAAGATGGGCACGGGACTGGCGTGGCCGGGGTTTACCCCAGCTAAACTGCTTCTGTGCTAGTCCCGACTCCGCGTCAGCCGAGTCTCCATCCGGTTTGGCGTCTGAGCCTGCTGAGACAAGACAAACCCCACGCTTCTCCCGCATCCACCTCACCCATGCTGCAAACCGACCTGACGCGCCTAGCCTGCTGTTGCCTACCTGGCCTTCCTCAGTCGCGTGGCTGCTACATCGATGTGCCTGGCATCTGATGCATGTGGTTCTAGTCCGCCTACTGCTAGAACGGCCCGCTGTCGCGACCGCTTTGTTTAGTTTCCCTTCAACACCGCTGGCCCGCTCCCCTCGCCGCTCTTCCTCTTCGCTCTGCGCATCCGAGGCTTCTTTTCCGAGCGCCAGCTTCTATTTGAATGCTGCCAACATCGAGCACCATGGCAAGACCAAGTGAAGATTGGTCAGGCTTTGCTGGCCTAAGTCCAGAGTCAGACAAATATAAGCGAATCAAGCTCATACTGTCTTCAGCAAACTTTAAGCATCTGAAGAAGTGCGCATTAGACTCGAGGCGCAGACATCAAATGGACCCACCTCCCGATATTGACTGCAGCATAAACCTAACCCAATTTGCAACGGGTTTCAACAACCTGGTTCTTGAACTCGCATTTTCTGACAACATCTATTGGATTGCTCGGATTCCGTATCGCACTATCGATGACAACACTAAGACCTCGTTGCTGAGCGAGATAGCCACCATGAACATCGTCCGCCAACGTACAAGTATCCCTATACCTCGTATTTTTGAATTTGAGATGTCCATAGAGGAACCATTTGGATACCTGTATATTTTGATGGAGTACTTAGGTGGCCGTAAACTGGATGATGGATTAGCGAAATCGATACCTCAGCAATATTATACTAAGGTAGCCAAACAGTTTGCAAATGTGTTTGCAGAACTTCAAAACCTAACCTTTAGCCGCATTGGACGACTTTGGTGTGGAGAGACTGCAGATCAGCCTGTCGAAATTATTCCTATGGCGTGGCATCATTCGCCTGGCCCTTTAGAAACGTCGCTAGAATATTTTTACAACCAACGACAAGGGGAAAACCAAGAAATCGTCGCCTTGCACCCAAACAATGCAGACTGGCTTACGGCATGTTGGGTGCTAAAAACAGCTCTAGCCCTCACCGTCATTGAAGATAGAGTCCGAGGCCCATTTCCACTGTGTCATCTTGACCTCCATTTCGGTAACCTTCTTTTCGATGACAAATACAATTTGACTGGAGTTATTGATTGGAGCAACGCGCAGGCGGCCCCAATCGAACAGTTGTCTGTCTGTCCAGAGCTGGTCATTTTCCCTGGGCTATCTGAGGAGAAGAATCGACCGATCGTGGAGTTCAAGAAGCTCGTTATACAGTTTGTAAAGGAAATGGAGAATGAGAAAGCGAAAGAGGAAGAGAAGAGGAAAGGGAAGACGCCGCCCTTGGATCAGCAGCAGGGGAACATGAAGCAGAGTCAGCATCTTACACCACTTTCCACCTACATGGCCTCTCAAAGTGCCGAACTCATGCATCGTCAGTACATGGCTTCACCTAAGGGAAGCCTTTGGGCTGCAAAGAGGGTTGCGAAACTCATGTACGGGGAGCATATTACTTGGGAACAGCTTAGAAAGGTATATGGTTGCATGCAGCTTCTCTAGGGCTAGTGAGATACCCTCACACTCTTCGTAGCAAACTCTTATCTCACAATGTCCGCTCTCTACGATTGGTTGCTTGTCTGCTGTCGTTTCCGCTCATACCTCCTAGGGAAAGACAACCTTGGAAGCTAACAAGCTTGATCGGCTTTCTTCTAAACTACTTGTTTCCTTTCTTTTCCATCTTGGAGATAATACATGACTTTTCTGAATACGAGATCAACATCGATGTTATTCATCAGGGGAATAGACTGCAATTGGTTGCTGAAACCATTCTGAGACCATACCTGAAAATCAGGTCCTGTATATGAGAGTTGGTCCCATCCGATTCGGCAAATATCGAACGTAAATAGGTGATTAGATCAGAAACCCTCAATCTTCATATTGAGACTGGAAGTCCGCCGATGTTCATTAAACACGGTTACAACGCTCCGGCCCCTGGGAAGGCCTGCCGCAACCTTCTCGATAGAATGGGCAGTGGCAGTGGCATAAATCACCGTTAATGTACTCTTGTTTGTTCTCACGCTAGACTCCAAGGCACCATTTACAGTGTTCGCAATCAATATGATGAACGAGTGTATGATACGTTAAGCTACAAATACCCGCCTCTGCCGTTTCGCACTGGGGAAAGTTGAACAATGCTACACAGTATTCCAGAGATAGATCCGATATTGTACTGCTGAGAATGCTGCTGATACCAAGCACTCTAAATAAGATCAGCCCAAAAAAATGCATGCATCGAAACAATTATGCCACCGTTCTCTGCTCGCCCTTGTCCCTATCCCCATCAGTAGTTGCTTTTCCGAATGCAAGACTGTTGCCTTGCACTCTATTAATTAGTAGTCAGTTCCATATATCGAACGGCAATTTGTAAGGACTGGAGAGGCCGGAATAGGGAGCGAACTTACTAGGAACAGTTAGCGGTTCTATAGTACGGGCAGTCCGAATTGGTGCACTCCAGATCATCGTTTGCCGTGCTACCGTATTCGTTGCAATAACTCCCAGGCATGAGGCTCTGATTCTGCCAACACGCCATGGCCCTTTGTACGGCCAACATGCCCTTCGAACTCATCTCAGACACCTCTGAAGTGGGATAGCATCCAGAGGACGACATGGGTGTGTGACGGGTTGGAGACGGCGTCAATCAAAACAAGCCACTGTCCTTTGTTTGGTCGTGACGAATCATTCTCTGGCGGCTGATCAGCTCTATCATTCTTGCCTTTCGGCGGCCAGGCGATTGGGCCAGAGTATCAGTCGCCCGCAATTTTGGTTGGGTGAGTCACACGACAGAGCAGCCCATGACCAATCATCTCAACCTGTCCTCACGCGTGCTGCCTAGATAGCGGAATTTCGTAACGCGGAACCCCGCCAACACAGCGGTTTACGACTTCGCCCGCCAGCCAGCCGACCTTTCTCTTGGCCAGCGAGCACTGGCAGAAAATCCCCTCCTCCTTCATACATCAGCGCCATGAACAACCGAGTTTCCAAGGCGAGGACGGGTCGCCCTTATTTGAACCTCTCCAAGGCATTGGAAGAAAAGCTGCTGGAGGCCGTCGCAAGCCCCGACGCAGGTATGCATGCAAATTCCCGGAAGACATTGCCCGCGAAGAGCGCCCGATTGACGACGGGCAATCAACAGCCTTGTGTTGAGGACGGGAAAGCAGAGCAGGCGGACAAGGCATGGCTACCTCGGCCTATTGTAGAGTAGAGTCCAGGGCTAATGCGCGAGCTTGTGCAGACGACTCTTCGGCAACCAAAGCCAAACTCTCCCAAGCATCCATACGCCTCGTTCCTCAAAGACTTTGTCGACCCCATCGACCCCATTCATCAAGATACCCGTCCTACATCTGTCCACACCTTCGTTTCCGAGTGGCTCGAGTCAATTGGATCGGACCGAGAGAAACGTTGCCGGTCGGATAACCATCTCCACCATTCAGACGGTGGCCCCATTTCGAGGAACCTCACGAGATCAGCGCCCGAGATGAGCTTTACACGGGATGCCGACGGGTTTGCCGTGCCGCCCACGCCATCTTCTACCGGGTCGCCGCCCCGTCGACCCAGGACAGACAGTCAGTTCCCTGCTGCCGGTGCATCTGATACTCCTAGTTCTTCTGGCCTTCGACATCGAATGTACCGCCAGAACAACTTGGAATTCAACCACATTTATGTCCGGCGCCCTGATACCCAGCTGCCTACTACTGTCTCTGATTACATCAACCACACGTTACGCGCCGAGCGGGACTCTCCCGAGCTCTCTGCCGAGGAGATGAAGGGGGCCATGTGCCGGCTGAGTACTCTCGCAGAGGGATGTGATGAGGACGACGTGGCCGCCTTCCTTAGTGATACAATATTTCCCGACCCCAAAATCGACCCAGTTTATGGGCCTGTTGCGGGTTTAATGAGCAGCTCTAGCGCTCCCATGTCGCAGCACCTCATTCCCGCCGATCCTGCAAGTCCGTACAAGGTCAGTCAGCCTAAACCAGACAAGTTATATGGATACTCGGGGAACACAAACAGAGCATTTACCCAACCACAACTCCTAGCTCAAACCACACTTCATCCACAGATCCCACTCTATCCGGCGGCAACGTCACAGGGTCTTCGGTTTCCTTTCTTCGCCATTGAATTCAAAGCTGCCGGAGGCACTCGAGGTGATCTCTGGGTTGCTACAAATCAGTGTGCCGGTGCTTCAGCAGCGTGCCTCAACGCTATGGACCAACTGAACGCGTCGCTTCGAGGAACGCAACGTATCGACAACGTATGCTGCTGCATTGCTGCCGACAACAATACCGCCCAATTATATATATCGTGGAAGGAAGATGACTTGAACTATTACCTCCAGCAGGTTGATGCCTTTCTGCTGTGGAGCCCAGAGCATTTCAGGAACTTTCGCAAACAGGTTCGAAACATTCTTGGTTGGGGAAAGGACACGCGCCTACAGCAGATTAGGGATGCCTTAGATATAATCCTTACGGAAAACAGGAAGGAAGCTTCCGAGTCTTGGAAGTCCCGCTCACCCACCGTTTGATGGCTCTTCTTCGACTAGCAGTGATAGGAGGCGTCAATCCTCATCGCGCGGAAATAGCAGCAGATCCGACAGCGCCCAAGGACAAGGCATCGGAGCAAAGGAGCCACATTGGGAATGGGATGGGACTATCAGGCGTTATTTTCATAGGAATGCCCATGGAACTCTCACTTGGGCCGAGGGGGGAAGCATCAGCGAAGGAGTGATGGCCGAGGCTATGGGGGTGTTGACGACACCATGGCCGCGAATCAATAGGATCTAGTGTCTTAGCGTATCACTGCTTCCTTTTGAAAAATCTGGGAATACAAGTCTGTTAAATTGCTTCAGCATTTCTCTTGAGTGAGCACATAAGTTACACCTATCATTCTCGCGCCACATCCTCGTGAGAGAAAGTCTGGCAGGAGCTCTGTTTGTGCAGGGGGATCACCTTGCATCGTCTAATTGACGAGCATGAATAACTGGTACGCTCACTTTTAATGAACTTTGAAGTATTGCTAAACAACTAAATACAAGTTCGCAATCTGATTGCGGTATCACGACAGGGGAGGATGAAGAGTTTTGCATTTCGGCGCGCCTCCACCTCGACCATCTGTACTTTCGAGCCCACAATCAGTTAGTACTCCATCAAGTACACTGCACGAGTCGGATTCGCGTCGCACGTCCCCAGCACTACGCATACCATGTAGTCCTAGTTTCCAGGCGGCGGAATGTACAAGTCGGTTCGCCCTCTAGTAAAGCACCACGCCTAACGCGTCAACAAAAGTATCGGGTGACGTTACATCTTTTGCGGGGACGGAAACAATCTCTGAAAGCTTTCTTTCGGTGCTGGGAATTACAAGGGCGCATTAATGTTAGCATTATAGTGCTTTATATGCAGGAGTGCGAGTAATATCTTACTTTTACGACACGCGGTAAAGAAATGGAGACGTAGGTTGGATTTGGGGTCTACCTTCCCGTCTATCAGCTATGTTCTATGGATCTGAGCAGTTCAATTGAGGCTATGAAATGATGTTCTTCTCATGGCTTCTTACCGACAGTCTAAGTAATCCTATCCCCCAAGACGCTATATCGGCATCTTTAGTCGTTAATGAATCTGGTCGTCGTGGGAGGTTTAAAGCTACTGATCTAAGTTGTTGAGCACGCCAACTGCGCCCTTGCGCTCGATATGAAGAACTCGGAAGAACTCCACTCACGATATTATGCGCACTTTCCACCAAGTAGCCTCACCTGCTCATACTCCAGCGCTATTCGGAATATTCTCGAGGCCCAGTTTGACGAGGCTACAAATGGGGACCATAGTTTCAAGTCCGCTATAAAGGATGTCCTTAGTCGGGCAATTAACCTATTAAAAAGGACGGCCAACGTGGGTCCTCCAGATGATAGTCAATTACCAGATACACCCGTTTTTTTTGGGGGGGGGGGAAGTAGCATGCAATATTGTTACTTTGTAAGAAGACGCTGCCATGAATATTATGGCATATGACTGAGCATTCAACTACCCGTCTAATACCATAAGCCGAGCATCCCGCACCTACAGACTATCTCCCAATCTACTCTTCGAACTCTTCGAAGTAGCCATGGCACCTCTCTTCGATCACAATCTCGTGCACGGAATAGTACTCGCTCTCCTCATCGCCACTGCCATCCTCAGCTGTTGCGTTCATGTTTATCGTCCCATCGATACTTGGGTACGTCGGCTCCTTCGCCGTCGAGATGCTCGCCCGAGTGTTCGACATCGGTGCCTCCGCCCTCGAAATGCTCACCGGATTGTCCGCTAGGCCAAACTCAATGTTACCTATCTAGCAGCCGAACTTGCGAATCCCGTCATCATCATACCATTTGGGCGCATAGGGGCTACCTGCAAATCTTCAAGGCCAATCATGATCGAGCGTGTCGACTTCGCCATGACCCTCCAAGTTCGTGTTTAGCTTCCTCTTTCACAACACAGCTCATATCAGGGTGTTGAAAGCCCTCGGCAGATGCGTTTACTCGAAAAGCTGTGCTCGCTACCATCGCCGTCGGGCTCCTTTGCCTTGCGCTTGTTGTTCGTCGGGCTCTTTTTTTGAGATGGCCTTGAGCTGGTCCCCAAATTTCTCTTTCAAGCGCTCGAACATGCGTTGGCAGGCAACGGCGGACCGTCCAAGTGGATTGAGAAAGAAGCTATTAGGTTCGGTATAGTGTTGGCAGCTTGTAAGAGGGCATAGAAGCTTACGTTGAAGTCAGGCTTGATATGAGATACTTTAACCAAAACGACGAGGCAGAACAACTTCAATATTGTCAGTAGATATGGCGTTAGCAGGTGCGCAGTGACGTACGCGCTCACTATCGGTCCAGTTGCGGCCCCTTCATTTTGGCATCCTTGGGGGTTAGTCATGGCGAGTAGTTGTCGAGCTGTTGTAGGTTCGAGATCAGGTGCCGTGCATAGTAAGGCATAGGTCAAGCATAGGAGGAAGAGATTCTCTATCGCACTGGGTGAGAGTTTTGGGCGCTTGTACTGCTCGATCAGTTTGTCTACCTTTACCTCACAGATCAAATATCAAACACCAGGGGCTCAGAAGCAATGACATGTAAGCTAGGTGAATTGATTTGAGGTAACTTAAGTACGAGGAGGGTATCAATCAAATTAGGGCAGAACTACTGGAATGGAGCCGGCGTGCAATTCACTCAATGTCACGGTGGAATCGACATCCCGCAAACCCATGAATCCATGCACCAAGACTCACGCCCGCAAGCTTCCCTACTACTCATGCGAGGCTACTCATCCGGCATCTCCACTGAGTTCTGGATGCGATGGTTCATGACGCTAGATGCAAATTGGTTCTTAACGTCATTACTCCGGCAGATGGAGCCCTCTACGAAGGAGTCGTCGTGCAAAAGCCAGGTCACCTCAACCTTGTTAGCATGCTGGCCAATCCGACACTGCCGGCTGCCAGCCTGGACGGATTCGGCGTTGATAGGATGCGGTTCCATTCCTTCCAGGGCGTGGCCCTCTACCAAATTAATCGATTGGCCAACGGCCTTCAAGCTCGCCATCATGATGAAGCACTCGTCATCCACTCTGTCTTCGACTGTGTCGTAATACTTGCGCCACTTGGCAACGTTGTCTCGCCTCTCATCCGAGTTGCCGACCATGACTACTTCTGCTGGACCAAATTTCTGTTCGAATGCCTGTGGAACAATTAACATACGGCCTAAGAGAAATGGCAGGGTGAACCTACGCAGAAGGCGATGGCTCTCACAAGCTTCACGTTCGCGATCCAGACATACTTGCTCCGGTACCTCAGCCCCTCGGTGAGGCCCTTGGGATGCGGAACTACGGTGTGCTCTTGTCGCAGAGAGCTAGCCTTGGCGAGGCAATGACCCATCTTTGCAGATCCTTTGCATGCATCTAGCGCGATTTTGTAGATGAAGGAGTTTTTGATCGAACTGGTGGACTGAATGGCAGCCTGGATGCGTTTGTTGCATCCGCCCAACGAGTTGCCCCATGGGCATTGATCTCCAATAATGGCAGCTTCTTCGGGGCATTTCTGCTGGTACTTGAGAATGGCCGGGAGGATTCCGGGAAGGCTAGCTAAGATGCGGGTGTTATAGTACGCTCGTGGGTCTGCGCTCATAAGCCCTGGCTTGTCGGGCCTCGTCATGATATTACGCCCCGATTCCTCCCACTCTGCTATTGCCAGTTTGTACCTTAATTTGCGGGCTGTTTGAATTTCATCTTCGGTTTCCTGGAGTATGGCGTGATAGGTGGGCTCAAATTTGAGGCGGAGATACTGCTCTGACTTTTTGCACTTGACAAGACAGAGCTTCCGTCCCCATGGATCAATCGAATCATAGTCTTGTTTGATGAAGAAGTCACAGAGCACGTTGCCAAACAGTTTGATCAAGGACCCTAGCTCATGGTCATTCGAAAGATTGTCAAATACATCCTTGGCTAGGCTGGATTGGGCGGCTTTTTTCTACATTGAAACTTCTAGCTTGCGCCACTGTTTACGAACATGGTCGGTCGTTTGCGTAGCAATAGCTCTGCGGTTTTCGTTGTTATACGTCTCCCACTCTGGACGTTGAAGGGCTTTGCGCATGAAGACCAAAGTGGTCACGATGCCGTTGGCAAAAGCGGAGCCGATAATTGCGGTGATGGCCGGTCTGACACCAACACAGTGTGTGATATGCGGGTCGATGATCTGTGTGTAAGTAATGGTATCTTCGCTACCACCCGCATGGAGCTCGTCAATCAAAATCCAGCCCGTGTAGAATAAGGTGCACACCATGTCGACTGTTCCAGTAGCCTTGCCTAACTTCCATTTTCCCTTACGAACGACTTGGTTGGGTTGGTAACCACTAATGGACTTGGACATCTTTTTCACCTGTCTGCCCTGGTCCTGTGCGATCTCAACCATCTTCTCTCGGAGCTTCTGTGTGTGGCCATTATTGATTTTGTTGTATTCACCATGGAGGTATTTCTGGTTCGTCGTGTGTAGATCCGGAATACAGTACATCTTTGTCCTCCACGATGAGTTGGTGCATACAATGATGAAGCGGGAGCTGGTGGGGCTTGGCGACGTAGCCGTTGCTGCAGGATGTGGTGGTGTGCGGCGAGGCGAGCCATTCGAGCGTGTATCCGTTTCAATTGCTCTGGTCGCTAATGTAGACTTTGGAGTCGAGAGAAGATCGAGATTTGTTCCAATCAGGCACAGGCAGCAATTCGGCCCAGTCAGCTTCAGTGAGTGTACTATACAGACTCATTTCTGCTCTGCCGTATTCTTCACAGCACTTGGGACCATCCGTATGCAGAATGACCATCTTAGGGCGCCACTTTGGATCTACTTGCAGCATATCACTGCCGGCCATTACCATTTTCCAGTCGCGTGGCCAGGCGGAGAAGCCCTGTGTAGAGGCCGATATGATGGTGGCGCCGACCCGAGGTGAACGACCTTTATACTTGCTGTCTGTATCAAGCCGTGGTCTATAGTAAGGCGGCAGGGGAACCTCCTCTTGCTCCAGGACGAGCTGTAAGTTGACCAACGCCGTGCCGAGGGTCTGGCAAGTCTTGCCCAGGCCCATCTCGTCAGCCATGATGCTTCCGCCCTCTTCGCCAGCCACCAAGGCATGCGTGACGTCTATGCCAACAAGCTGATGCGCCATGGGCTTGAAGTCGGGGCTGAACAGATTGCATCTTGGGAGTGTGATGTGATTTCGTATATGCTGGTTCCCCAGCTTGTTCGAGAGGAGATTGAATGTCTGCGAAGCTTTCTCCCAATCGGCAACCTCATTTCTACTCGTCTTTTCGCCAGCTCTAGACGCCTTCAACGCCGTTGTCGTGCTGAACTGAGTTAGTGAAAGCATTTTGAGTAGTAAAGCGCATCTTTACATACAAACGCGTAATCTCGGCCTGCAACTTCCCATTGTCGTCACCGTCGTCGTCGCCATCATCGTCACCGCCACCATTGTCTAGATTGTTTTCAGGATCTCTAAAGGCACCATCAACATCTGTGACCCAGTCGAGGCCACTGTTGCCGCTTGCTGAAAGCACAACCGTCGAGGCGGCAGTGAGGTTGTAGCTTTCGCCATCATCCAGTCTACGGCGTTTGTTGGCTTGCTGTGCCCTCGAGATCTGATCTGGGTCCTGGCTCGCGCTCTCGCTTGCGTTTTCTTGCCTTTTCGCTGTGTTGTCGATGGTATTGCCCATCCAATTGCTGACAGCACTGATGCTCCACTGCTTAGGTGCGTTCAACTGCGCCGCGAGTGCCTCCACCTCACGCCTGAGCCTAGCCAGCCTTTCTTGAGAAACACCCAATCCCTGGGCAAGGACTTTGTCCGATGTGTCGACCGACGGCAGGTGCTCGGAGTACCATGGCTCTGGACGCGCAAAAGGCGCCATGATTGCAATTGCGATTGGGATGTAGACTGTGAGGCGTCGGTTGGCAGTGTGTGGTGGTTTGAAAAACTTTGGGCGATTCCATCGTTTGGGCGGCATGCCTGCCCCACAGCATGAATGAGCAGTGAGGAGCAGCGTTGGTGAATGTGAGCCTGCCATTGTACTGCTATACAACGGCAATGCTCGCGATACTTCAAACACCTGCTATCACCACAGAGTACATCACCGCAACCATGGCCTCGACCATAGGGATTTCTGCTATAGATGACAGTAAACCACAACCTGAAAATACTTCAGAGAGAATGACCGGTCTGCATTGGAAAAGAAACACGAAGTCTCTAGCACTACCAACCTCGACTGTTACCGAAGATCCTCACTCTTCCTAAAAGGAAAGTCGGTCGAGTTACAGGGCGTCAAGATTGCGGATTAGCAACAGGTTAGACATTGAAAATGATTCTGAGAGAAACAATTGATGTCTAAGATTGACCAGAAACGATCTATTTATGATGCAGATGGCACTTCTGAGGTAAAACATCAGATTGTGGTCCGCGAGGTCAAGAGATTGAAGCCATGTATGTTCCCTTCCTGGTTTACCGCTACTTTATTGCTAACATGGTTATAGATATAATGGGGAAACTCTTGAGAGAGGGGACGTATGGAAGAGTATTTCGCTTTCGGAAGGAGGCTGGGGCAAAACAATACGCTGTAAAAGTATTTCGCAGTGGGGATGGATATTAGGCCGCAGGCTACAAAGAAATCTAGATTTTATCGACGCTGGCCGCGAATAACGAACATGGCGACAATCGATGCGCCCGGATCCATAATTACTTCTCATACCAAGGTCGCATCTATGTCGTTACCGATCTATATGGACCCAGTCTCCGCGACATCCTCAACAACGATCGCTCGAATTTACCAACTTCCGGTCACCTTCTACAAAGTCTCACAAAGCAACTGCTTAAAATCGTAGCCAATATCCATGCTCTCAACATCATTCACACTGATCTCAAGCTTGAAAACATTCTCACACTAAACCATCAGGCCGAACATATCAGCCTTCGATTGATCGACTTTGGATCTGCGCTAGGTAAAGCTAATGAGCATGTTTACCCAATCACGACACGTTATTATCGGCCTCCTGAAGTCATCCTAGAGCTAGAGTAAGGTCTGTCCCTAAGTCGCGAGACGCACGGTAAAGCGAGACAAAATTGAGGTACTTCGACTTTAGGCAATATATTCTCTCTTATACGAACTGGCTCTTACTATAGCTATACTGGAATAATTTCTATACCCTCTTAAGATACTCTGCGCCCTGTTTAGCCTGAGGAATACGATCCTATCTACACCCTTTAGTCCGAGGCGCGCAAGGCTCTTTTTTATAGCAATCTTGTGTCCTTCCTATATACTACAACTACAATACTTCTACGGCTCTATGTTACTTACACATAGGTCTATAGGACCCTCGAAGACTTACTTTGATGCTAAGTTATCAATATCAGCTCTATGGCTGGCGAAGCGCGCATGTTCATGCGAACTCGCCACCCCGGTCGGTACTTCCATCAAAGACCTTCCAAATTTGGCTAGAACGGATTGATCTCCGAAACTGATGATCTTCGTAAATTACTTCTGTTATCTATACAGCTAAGCCAGTCAGCCGTCAACCTAAGGCTGTGCAGACCGCCTGCTTCAAATCTTACTAAGCACATCAGATCATCTGACCTCAAAAGTCACTCAAACCTTCTGTAATGATCTGGTCAGTTGTTGCATTGTAAACGAATGGCAGATTTTCAAACATGGTAGGTAGAATTACATTTCTAATGTTAATTCCCTTATCGATACTAGCAGCATAGGTAGGACTCTGTGATCAATATAGCTTATAAAGGCTAGGACTACTGGATCTTGCCGTACTAAAGCATATGAGTAAAACCCAGCTGAATGATTCCCATCTTCTATGGGACATAAGTCCTCCTCTGTTCTGCGCTCTTCACCGGTTCAAGCCATCCCGGTCTATGTTTGACATTGAGTTCGACAGGAGGCGTTGCTTCCAAAGGACCAGTGTCATCTAATGTGCCCACTTGAATTATATATACTCCCGCGGTGGCCTCGCCCGTGTGAGCTTCAGCATAAATTGCACTACCGCAATTCCCACAAAATGCGAGTGTGAAGCTGAAGCTTTCATCGAAATGGGTCGAATCAACAGTTTTTAAGGTGCCCTTGGTGAGCTTGAATGAAGAGCGAGGAACGATAAGGTTGAGAGAAGTCGTTCCGCTGGTTATTTTGCGACATACCCGACAGTGACAGGTTGACGTCTTTTATACGTTAGCATATACCTGTCATTAGGGATAATAGAAAGGAGTTGCCAGGTGAATTGTGACTTAACAGAAATATACACATGTGTTCGGAATGGGATAGAGGGGCTTACATTTCGGGCCGCTTCATCTGTAATATCGACTTCATATTTAATGCCACCACAGAGACAGCTTCCGTGCAACATTTTCGTCACGTCCTCGTTCTAAGTGCGGATAAACAGTGTTCGTTATAATGGGGCAGTAGAATGAGATGTATGCTCCTTAAATGTAAGGACCCTTCTTGGGCAGAGCGGTGAGCTCCGTATGCAAGAAACCCTGTAAATGGTATACAGACTAGGAAACAGCTCAGGCAGCCTGATAGGAGAGATAGATAGAACAGTTCTGGAGAATAGGAAACGAAAGCTGGAGTATGCTTCTTAAATAAATAGTTTTTCTCGCTTGACTCCGGATAGCCGAGGTTGTTATAAACCAAATGCGGGTAGAGTTGTACAAGTACATGGATTCAGGTAGGGGCCCGGATGCGCCGGAATCTATAACAGGAGCTGAGAGGCACAGCAAGGCGGGGGCCCCAAAACGACACCGTGGAAACAATGAGACTAGCACATGACGGTTTATTCTAAAAAAAAAAAGAACAATGCGCCACAGTATGGCTGGAGGTTATTTTACCATTCAATACCGATGCCATGTAAGCAGACTTGAGGCGCGCTAATGCAGATGAAAGATCCGCTAAAACATCAAAGGATTTCAAGGGTTGATCAGCTTACATCGGAACATTCGGAATCTATCGTCTCGCGGTCAAATTAGACATTAAAGCCCGGAAAATTTTATTTCTTAATCGGGCTCTCTTTTTATTCATCCGAAATCTAGAGAGGTTGGGTATATCACGATAAAAAAGGATAGGAATGCTGAGATTACGATTCAAGCCGTTGACGAATGGGCGTATAGAACGACCACCACGAAGTGGAATCTTGGGAGAAGCTGGAACTATCGAGTTAGATAACTATAGAATAGTTGGAATAGTTATGTATGAGTCAAAGTGCCATATATTTGTAGGATGAGATTTTGAGAGGACTTTCTTCGCAAATTGTCTCGGCACACCATGCGTCTCGCGACCCCGGGATGGACCTTACAGTCTTCCGGTTGATCTTTAGAGTGTGGACTGCATCCTGACAGAGCTTTATACCGGTCTTCCGTTATTTCAGACTGAGGACGAGCTTTGTCTTCTGGCTAGGATGGAAGCTGTATGCGGTACGCATATTGACAAAAAGATGAGGGAGTCTGTTTATAAGCAAGCACCAAAGGCCTTTTCTGAGAGGAAAAATTCGTGGGTTATTCAGACTCCTTAGATCGCCCGCACAACTAATAGTATAGGCCTGCCCGCTTCTTCCACAACAACCAGCTGAAGAGACAGAGCGGCCCACTACCGACTCTTCAGGTTTGTGTGTCTGTATTGTCTTTGTTTCAATAAGCTGACCGCTGTAGGATATCATACTAAGCAGGACCGAGTTCGACCAGAAGTTCCGCAACCTACTGCAAACCATGTTTGTATTCAATCCGAAGAAACGTATTACCGCGAAGGAAGCTCTCTGCCACCCTTGGTTTAATCTCTGATGGTCTATAGTGGTTAGCTGTGAGTACCGGAACACCTGTGAAGCACGACAAGGCAGCCTTGGCCCTTCCCGTTTATGAGCCGAATGCATGGGCAATCAGGACTTAGATAATAATGCTTTCAAAAGCCCCTCGAGGTTTTTTTTTTTAGCTTGATTCTTGAGCCCCGCGAAGATGAAGAGAGAGGCTGCTTATGTATGGTGGGACTATGAGGAGTTGTCTCCCTGTAAATGGTTTAGCATCCTGACCTTCAGGGGCAGCTATTTTGATTCCTTGGTTTATCGGCTTCCTTTTTATATCTTACTTGGTCTATAATTACTTGTCCCCCGATATGCAAAAGACTCCGATCGATTAGCTGAGGGAAAATTTGCCACGGAGGTCATAACTAGACGAGCTTGTTGACTGCTTCACTAAACGAAAATACGTGAAGAAGCTCATTTGCATCTTGGCTGGGTACGGTGTGGATATGAATCGCCTCATGTCTGTTAATCCCGGCCTGGCGAGTCGCTTCCCAGAGATGCTAAATTTCCGTCCTTTGACCACCAAAGAGTGTCTCGAGTAAGTGACAGATCTTCTCCAAGCGCGGAATGCCCCTCTCAACATGTCGGTCTTGACATCGCCGTCGGGCAGCTTCCGTCACCAGGCCCTTCAAAAGCTTAAGCGACTTTTGGTTCTGAAGTCGTGGGAAATGCTGTCATTAAACAGGTCATCTCTACTGCAATACCACCCATCACAAGCCTCGTCATCACAGAACCAACCGTCCTCGGTGCCATCGATGCCACGCTTTCCGAGCGCACAAGGCTGTCGGAACACATAGGCATGGCAAACAAAATCTGGTGTTTCCGACGAAACTCTCCCACCTCCACAGTCCGAGTCTGATAATGCAGTGAATATTCAGATCCACACATCAACCAACACCAAACACCGCTCCAGCTTCAAGTTGGGAGTGGAGGAGGTTTTTAATGCGGCGTTGCTAGATTTCGCGTTGAGAGTTGAGAGTTTGGGCGGCGCAGAGCTTCTTGACGTCCTCGGACATGCCAAGGAGACGAAAAAGCCAGACAGCGGCTGATAAAGCGTAGCCTGAGCCACCCGAGTAGTATAAACCTTTCGATGAAGGCGAGGAGAAGACTGATGGGCCATTGGAGAGCCAGAATTGGAGCGCTTCTAATGAAAGATGTGGACTAAGCTTCTGGATCAAGATATTGTGGAAGTCAGCATGTTTGGCTTCACCAAAAAGTTTCCAGACGTCTTGGTAACTGTAAGGAGTATTTGGCAGAGTCAGATAGGATGGAACAATAGATATATTTAATGAAGACGAATCCTTAATGGACCCTTGTGCCCTCGAAGGGGTTTATATATACCTAAGGAGCGCACGTGATCCCTAGTAGCTCCGAGGGTGATCCTGGGGGAACCCGAGGGGCTCAAAGGGAGGCTCAAAGGGAGAGGCTCAAAGAGAGGTTTCAAGGTAGGGGAAAAGTACCCGTGACAGTAACCTAGCGCGGAGAAGGCAGTGACCTTTAAGTAACATGTACATAGCAGTTGTGAGTGAGAGGTAGAGCGACGTGAGGCGATTCGATGCGATTCGAGGTATATAAATACAACACACCACTGTTAGCAAGTGAGCTGGCTGGGCGCCAGCCTGTCCAATAACGAGCCACTTGGCTGATTTTTGTTGGGTTGGAGATTATCGGTTCAAGCCGGCTTACAGTCGGCGCGATTAACGGAATGCCAAGAGTTATCGCCTCACGTGAGGGAAGTTCATGTAGAATAACCATAATCCAAAATCCCGGCCGAAATAGGGCAGGTTAACCTTTATCTTTGTATGCATCACCTATATCAAGTAGACCTACGTCTCCGTCGCTATCGAACACGCATGCACACTAGATTGCCTCGCCATTATAGTCTATAGGGGAGCTCATCCGCCGGATGGAAGCAGAAGTAAACTGAGGTAGGGCAGAGCGTTTACCGTTACTCGCGCCGTCTCAATCAAGCAGAATAATTTGCTGCTGTTATCGAATACGTATAAACACCGAACCGCCTCACCAGCACCGTCCAACGCGTTGCAACCATTCCGAACAATCCAGTCATATCTCGCAAAGCCATCGCCACACACGCAGTCAAGTCGCACGCAACCATTACTCGCATATATCCTCGCAAACCCGCTATGCTATCTTGTCAGTTCCATCGGCTCTGCTAACGGGCTGGGCGCGAGGAGTCACTGTACCACTAGGAGTCTGGGTCGGTGTCACTGATCCGCTGTTGGAGTCCTGGTTCTGCGGCTCATACGCAGCACCCCAAGGCAACGTGTCTGGAAGGGAGTCCGTTGCCGTCGTCTGCTTATATAGAAGAGAGTTCATCTCATTTCTGGCGAGGTCTGCACGAATCGCGTCCAGGGTAGGGTTGCTGCTCCGGATTTTTCTGGGCTTGTCCTCATCTTCAGGATCTTGTTGGTCCAAGTCTCGCCTTCTCTTACAACTGGCTTCGTCAATAGCGCTGTCGATATATGGCATAAAATCTTCCTTTACCCACGTCTGGCATCTAGTCGCAGTCCATCTGTCTTGGGGCGACTCGCAGAGTAATCCTCTGAGAAGTTGCTGGACAGACTCGGGGACCGCTGTCGCTATGAAGGGCATCAGTACCTTGCTGATCCAGGCTGAGAAGCCTAGCCCATTAATTTTCCCAAATGGGCCATTGACCCACGCCTCGTCCTTTACAGGATCCCAGTCGGTGAAAAGCTGCAGCAGCACCAGGCCCACCGCCCACATGTCCACTTCCCCGCCATACCGTCGTGTGGTAGACCAGCACTCCGGGGCCATGTACAAAGGCGTGCCGGTAAAGGTCGTGAGGTCTTCATCCGCCTCTTTCATAGTTCCCACATCGGCTATCTTAAGGACTGGCTGGCCGTTGACCCACTGGATTAGAATATTCTCGGGCTTTATATCGCGGTGGACATAGTTTTTGGTGTGCATGAATTTTACCGCTTCGATGAATTGAGGTACGACGAGGAGGCTTCGGGCGCCTTTCAAATGGATGAGAGCACTGTCCAGGCTGTCCTCGATGTACTCCATAATCATCCATGGGGGGAGTTGTCTGTTGTCGGCAACAAGCAGTAGCTCTACGGCTTCGACTATGTGCGGCTAAGGTTGCGGAAGCATGGTTAGTATCTAGTATGCCGAGAATCCCGAATTAGCAGATATAGACTTACGTGCTTAAGCTCTACTAGCATATCGTACTCTGCCTCCAGACGTTTGAACCGCTCTACAAGCTTGGTACCGGAGTCGGACGCCTTATAGTACGGTTCCTTTGCAGCATAGGTCTTCCTAGAGGTCGCCTCCACCACCTGATAGACCGTTCCATATCTTCCTTTGCCTAGCTCCCCCTCTCGCTTATATACCGCACCATTTTGCCCAAACCGCACAGCCAAGGTCTCGGGCGCGGAAAGGGGCTGAATGCTTGGGAAAACCGGAACGGTGTCGAAGTAATTCTGGAAGTGCCTCTCCAGGCGCTGATGGTACCTTTTTGTCTCGTCTGGGGACGTGAGGGTCGGACGCCATGCCTGGAAGCTGGAGGTGCCGAAGTTAACCGTGATGTGGGCAAACGTCTCGATCTTGATGGACTTTTTCTGGGTAAGGAGGAGCTTCCAGTCTCCACGCTTCCCGTGAACAATAACGGCCAATGGGTTCCGATGGGTGAATTGAGTGAGACGCGGGCATGTCGATTCCACATCAAGGTCGATTCGAAGGTGCTGCCTACTAACGCCAGACTTGTCACCAGCCACAGCAATCTGCACATCGCATCGGTCAGTATCGTCCGAAGAACCTATCATCCAGCCGTCCGGGTTGTACATGTCCTTCTCGAATTCCAGAGCCAAAAAGGGGCCGCGGACCTCGCCAGTCATGGCTCCCTTCCAGTTATGGCTTTCCTTTGGAGGGGTGAAGATATATCTGTAGTTCTCGGATAACTTGGCGACGTCGGGTAGATTGGTAAAGTTGCCGAGTATCAGGACATAGCGACTGAGGTCCGTCGTCTCAGCGGCGGAAATGGTCTCTCGAGCGGCGACAGCTTTAGTAGTAGCCATGGCTGTTAGTTGTAGTGGCAGAGTAAACAGGCGGAGGAAGGGGAGAGCAAGTGGAAGAAATAATAAAGGGTCTAAGCCGATGATGAGAAGTAAGTGTGCTCACAAAGTGTGTTGTTAGATGGGACCTTGCCCTTGTGTTTCGCAACGCGCCCAGTTATGCGACCTGCCGGTTTCGGGTTCGATCTAGACTTTGGAAGCGATTTGATGGAATTGGCTGTTCGTGTCGCCACGCGAGAAGACCTGCGGATAGTTTTGGGTGGTGTTCTCCTCAATCCCGACTTTGCCTTCGTCTCCACATGCTGTCTAGCAAGCTTGGCCAGCTTATTATGCTGGCGGAGGGAGGCTTTTTGCTGAAGAAGCTCGGCTTCTGGTTTCCAGTACTTCTGATTCGTAATCTCCAGCCGCTTTTCCCTCAATGCATCGCCAGTAAGACCGTTTGCCGCTAGCATTCGTCTATATGATGCTTTCATCCCTCGAAAGCCCTCGAGCGTGAGCTCGCCATCTATCTTGTGCTTGCCGAGCAGTTTATCGTGAACAGTCTGGGTGTATACCGAGCGGTAGAAGTCGAGTTCGATCTCGTGATATTTAGCGTCCGTGATAGTGTCTCGGAGTCGGTCGATTCGGACGGGCGTAAGCAGCTGGTGCTCCTGTTCGCATACGTACTTGTAGTCGTGCTCAAAGTGGGCAAAGCAATCCAGTTCTGGAGTCTGGGCTTCGCGCTCTTTCTGCAAGGCCTCCACAATTTCTTCCGCTGATGGTGTCGGGAAATTGAATGCTGTAGGCGTCGACATGGGGACGAGAGTGTATCGAAGACGGTGCGAAAAGAAGGCCTGAATAGTGCAAAAAAATGGCCAACCTCGGTAGTAGTAGTAATATAGGAGCAGCAGCAGTAGGAGTAGAGGTAGGAGCAGGGGTAGGAGCAGGGGTAGGAGCAGGGGTAGGAGTAAGGGTAGGAGTAAGGGTAGGAGTAGGAGTAGGGGTAGGAGTAGGGGTAGGGGTAGGAGTAGGGGTAGGGGTAGGAGTAGGAGTAGGAGTAGGAAAGGCGTTTTGCTTGCGGCGTTTTGCAACAAAGGCCAGCTGTGGCTTCCTCCTAATTGAGAGGAGCGCTAACCGCTTGGCGAAATGCCGCTCGGCAGAACACCGGCTTACCCCACCGAGTCCTGAGGCGATCGGCGACTTTGAGCTTGAAATCAGAACGAACTCAATTCAAACTTGTGCCAGTGCCGTCTTCAGAGAACCTGCTTCGCGAACTTGTTCGCGCTGCTGAACTGCATTTCGCACCTCCAACCGGCGGAAAAATACGAGGCGCGGATCGCGGCTGAATATACCCTTATTCAACAAATCCTCAATTCGAGGCCGATCCAATCCAGTCTCATCATGTATAGACCCCGGCCAAAGTAATAGGTTCGGCGGTAAGAGTACAGAAATTGCAGGCTGTCACTTAGCTCAGAATAGGATATCAATCACAGCGCAAGAGTTGCTTCACGTAGGTGCAGCAGACTCCATTGTAGACAGTACAGGATGCACACCAAGCGATTTAGCAAACGCGCAACACCGCATATACTTATAGGCTAGACAGCCGTTTAAGGATAGCAACTTGCCACTCAACGCACGCAGTATAAAATCGAGAATAAGATTCATACATAAACCATCACTTTCGTATCGTACATCATAGTTCTCGAACACGCCGATGATACATCTTCTTATCGCTCTAATTGCTTCAAGTCATCCTGTGCTGCCCGGAGTATCACCTTCATATCAAGGTACAGTTTTGGATTTGGATCCCTCCATCTCTCCCTATTAGGAAACACCTTTCTCCACAATCTATTTATCAGATTTAACATGTAAGATCTCAGTTGTAAGATTCAAGTCACTGGGTTCAAAAATGGAGTTCAGGATCGAAGAGATTGATTGTTCTGTCTATCATCTGCCTTTTGGCTGTCTCTGATATCCTTCATGAGTTTCTTTGATTACTCTCGTGCCTCAAAGGCCGCCCTTGTTGAATTGCTCTCCTGTTCAAGGGATGCGCCGCCGTTGAGCTGGTGCTTTGTTGTTGAGTTAGGGGCGAGGCTAGTATCGCACTACCTAGTCGCACACTAGCATCGTAGATTGATTGCCATCGCCGATCTCCAACGTCACCTGAAGCCCATGAGCCAGCTGAGTGAGCCAACTCGCAAGCTCCATCTATGAGCTGAGTTGAGATTGTGATCTTAGCTTGGCGCATGGTTGAGCGCGAGCAATCGTTGCACTGGAGCTCTGGCAGCAGCTCGTAATCGTTGCGCTGGCACACGCACCTCATCTGACAAAGAGAACTCCTCGAACTCTTACTCCTACTATCCTCTAACCCTGCTTCTTGACAATCCCGGCTGGAGCCCATTACCAAAATCCTATCGCTGCAGTTCTTCCGCAGTAAATCGTACGACCCCCAGAGGATAGATGGTGCTTTCTTATTCTACTAACTCGCCCCCTCGGCGATACTCTTTGCTGTGTGCTGTTCAGGGTCAATCAAATGCCTCGATCACTTCCGCTAGAGGTACTACTCCTTGTAATACCTATTTGCTGAAGGCGCTACTCCTTGCAACACCCTGCGGGAAGCTCTTGAAGGACTACTCCTTGCAGCCCCTATAGCAATCCGAACAGCTAATACTACGCGCGCTACTCCTTGCAACGCTCGCTAACCCGATAGCTTTCGCCATCCACATCACTCCTTTACAATACGTGTTCGTGCGTGAAAACCGGTCGCGAGCCCTCAAATATTCCAACTCTTGCTGCACCGACAGACCGTCGATACCCCCTAGTTAGGTCACCATAAAATGTAGCATACTAGGATGCACGTTGAAGTAGGGAGCAGGCGCTGACCGTGAGACGAGTTGAACATATGGGTTGAGTGGCTAAACGACGAGTTGGTGTCGGTGTCGGTGTCTATCTAACTACCCCATCCGATCTCACTCGGGCCTCTTGCAGAGCCGCAAAGCTGACCTAATGCTCCCCGATTACGTGCGGTCCCACTACACCACAATATCCATCAGGGAAAATCGCTCATTCGCGTGAAGCTATCCCACCTAACGAGTAGCGACTGCATCAGCATATTCAATATCGCTGGTTGCCCGTAGTGCCGCCCTCCCAAGCGCCCCTCCTTCCTCATCGCACAATACAGCGAGAGGAGAACGCAGTCCCTTCAAAATGACCCAGACTCTACACATTTTTACCTCGGCATACCATTAGGACCCTTTGCCTGGTAGCTTTTCAATTCCCGTGATGATTGTCCCTTCAACGAGGACGCCAGGGCAGAAGCCTTTGTCGCTGTAAGATTGCAAGGCAGCGTATATATACTGCTCTATTCGACGTTAGTTGAATATTGCTACCTTTTTGGTTTGTTTCTCATAGTGGTGTAGAGGTAACCCATTCAATAGATATACAAGACATCATGGAGCCCGAACAGCACATAGTTATTTTTAAGACTCCCAAATCAAAGCAGCACTATCAAAAGCAACGCGGTCCCAAGCATTTCTTATCATTGATCATTGATACTATAACATGCGACTGGTACATTCCTATTTGGTAATATGAAAGGATGCGGTGCCTTCTAATCACTAACTATCAGTGGTTGGGCCAAATGTCACCGCTAATGTTGCGATGCTCCAGCCAGTGCGGTTCGACCGAAGGTATGAGCCGGTCACGAATCGCGCCACTGCAGCTGCTGAGCTCTGCTAAACATGATATAAACAGATTCGCGAGAATGATTTAAGGCATTGATGGCTTGGATGAAGTCATCCCAACCAGCCTGCTTCAAGTTTTTGGTCTCAACAGCAGCGCTCAACCTTGATTGTTCTAAGCTGATTCTTTGCTGAGCTTCGTCTAGCATTGCCGCATCTGTCTTGAGCTGTTGCTGATATTGGGTGGCCTTTCCGATCTCCTCGGTGATTGCCTGTGCATTGGCATCAAGATTGGAAAGCTTGCGCAGTGTGCCATTCTGCTTGGAACCAGCTGTGGTGGAGGAATTCCGCTCGGTGCGGTCGGCGCGGCCTCTGGGTTCCTCTGCTTGAGCTTGTTTCTTAGCAACAAGCTGTTCCAGCAATTCCGGGGTCGGGTCCTCATTGAGACCAAGACGACGGCGAATGGCAGTAGTGAGGCATTGTCTTTTTGCTTGCAAATTTTGCAGACTGTTCTCTCTCTCACTGACGGTATCGATGGATTTGAACAGCTCCAGGCGCTTGTGGATGGCGCCGTTAAGTGCAAAACCAAGATCTCCCTTCAATACGGAATCTGTGACGGTCTTGAGCGCGGCAGCATCGGCAGGAGGGAGCTTGGCGTACGATTGGAGTGACGTAGGTGAGTTGAAACTTGTGGTGCTTGGTATGGTGGATTCGTGAGTTGAAGGATCAGAGCTACCGTTGAGGCGCTGTATGCTAATGTTGCTAGATGTTGACGAACGATTCTATCGTTCCCCTCCACCAGAAAAATTGGGCTGTGTGCTGGCCATGGTAACACTCTTAGCACCCACGTGTCCTTGGTCTTGATCAAAGACGTCGACTCCGAATGTGAATGTGGTGTCTTCCTCCTCTTGTATTAGTTTCTCGTTTCCGAACACTTGTGTTTTTTTTGGTTCTCCACTTGTTGCCTCTCACTTTCCCCTTCGCTTTCAATGTCAAGCTCTGAGACCGCGTTGTCTGCGTTGTCGGGCGGCTTGGTGAGTAGATGGCAACGCCAGCCGCTCGGGGTCAGTGGCGAGTCGGGTAACCGCAGGGGCGGTAGAGGGAGGACTAGGACTTGAAGTGGCGATGCGTTTTTTGGCGTGGTGATGCTCGAAGTAGTCGATCAGCTGTGTGGCTGAGATTTCGAGCCTGCCTTTGTTGTAGAGCAACTGACTCTTTGTAGCGTATCGGGTCTTGTCGAGCCAGTGTTCCCTGATGAAGATGGGGAAGTTGTTGCTGAATTTGGAGAGCTCCTCGAAACTGGAGATCTTCGCCAATTGGTCGATAAGGTTAGAGGAAGGTTCGGGTGGTATGGCAATCTTGCAGGCCCGCAAAGGATGCCACACTGATTCTCCCCACAGATTTTCAAGCCGAACAAGCTGTTTGAGCCTCGTTGTGAATGCGAGACGAGTAATGGAAGGCGCGCGAGCTTTGACAAAATCGATGATACTCTGGCCGTAGTGTCGGTGGAGGCCGAGGATGACGGATTTATATAGAATTCGCTCAAGAGGTGGTACAGCCTCCACGCGGCGCTCGGCTGCGCTTTTCGACTTGAATGTGGTGGGCTTTCCGGGAGGCTTGCGTGAAGGCGGAGGCGGTGCGACGTGAGGGTTTGCGAGGGTGCATTCAAGCCAATTTTTGGCTTTCTGAATGTCAGGATCCTCGAGTTCGCCGAGGCAGGCCGTAAGATTAAAGCTGCCGCTAGTGATGATATCGGGTTGAAGTTTACACGGCAACAGGCCGCGCAATGGTGGCCATTTTGGTAAGAGGAGGCACGAGTGTTGGAGAGGTAAAGAGTGGCTTACTTTATCATGTGCGTGGGATGCGGCGCTGGGATTAAATGACGTGATCCTCGCTCGCGGTATGCACTTGCCAATCTCGCTGCCACTTTTCTAGCAAGGTAAGGGGTTTCGCCGACCGCAACTAAACGAAAGATCTCCTCCATGAGCAGTCGAGACTCGAGCAGGGAATCGAGCTTAGACGCGGTTTTTCACAAGTTTCAATGCATCGATCAAGCGACATTCTAGACTTTTGGCGTTGCGACGTACAGTACTAGGCCATAAGTTTGGAATATTTTCGCACGGGCCGCCCAACACGAGATCAACACCTCATCGTTTACAGCCACCCACCACCTAAAATTATATAGAAACTCGGCGTTTTTTTTATATATTTGAAGATAATTAAATTAGTATTTAGTCTACCAGCCTCGCGCGCGCCTACAGGCTTGAATTCTTCTCGGTATACTCATAATAAGTTTGCGTATAAGCGCAGCGCGTTGGCAGGCTGCTCCGACGGGAGTTGCCATAACTCCCTTGGGGGAGGGGCTCAGCGTTGTGCACGCTATGCTGGCAGCCACGGCTGCGTTCCTGTGTAAGTTAATTTGAAAAAGCTACTCCAGCTCTTCATCTAATGTCAGTTGACTGACTTGCATTGTAACCGTGATCGCTCGCCACACCACCGTCGCCTTCGTTGCCGCCCGGAGAGGAGACTCCAGGTCCTCGGACTCCTCTGCCGCCCCCGCCCCCGCCCCCGCCTCAGCCTGCGCCCGTGCCCGCGCCTGTGCCCGCGCCCGCTGCCGCTGCCACTGCCGCTCCCGCCTCCGCCCGAGATCTCGCTGCTGTCGCGCTCGCTGAGGCTGCCATTACGATAGGGGCAGTTGCTGCTCTGCCAGCTAGTAACGCTCGAGCCAAGAAGGTCTTTGCGCGTCGTCTGCGCGCAAAGGCGCTCCTCAGTAAGTTCGTCAATCTTATGTTCGAATAGATACCCTATTTTGAGCTTAGCTCTGAGCTTCAGCTCTGCGTTTCGGCGCTGCGCTTCGGCGCTTCAATTCAAAGACTTCCTCACATTCTCTGTGCTCTGCTTTGGTGATTCTCGTGACTCAATACTTAGTAATTCTCGTGACTCAAGCTTGGCTCACATATCCTTGAGGTTGAGGTAAGCTTTGAATCTCTCAAATTGCTGCTCTGGAAGGTGCTTGGTTAGGCTATCTACTAGCATCTCGCTCGTTAGCATATAAGAGACTTGAAATAAGCCTCTAGCGTGCTCTTGTCTCAGCTACATATTCTGTATATCTACGTAACGTAAGCGCGTTGTTATTTGTCACGCTGCAGGCCGCAGTAGGCCGTAGCTGCGCAAGAGCGCAAGAGCGCAAGACAGGGTCCCGAGGGCCTTGGACAATATATACTGTTCTACTCCTGTATTCAACGTTGTTGAATACTTGGTTACCTTTTTGGGTTTGTTTGGCGCAGTGGAGTAGAGCTGCGACATAACAAAGTTATAGTATAAGGAATCCTATATAATAAAGAATTATTGCTAATAGTTATATAGTAATTATTTCTACCGAATTCAACTAGGTAATAGTAGTTTTACAGAAGATCAAACTCTTTCTGTCGTCTCCTTATGCAGACGGGTTTTGCTTTAAAAAGTCTCGTTAGATGCACTTTTTTGTTGGCGCTTTGCAAAGGTTTATTCCTAACAAGAAGGCCTTTGAGCAAGCGGTCCTGAAGGAAAGCGTCAAGGAGACAATTGAAGGGTTGGTGGTGGCTCATGGGAGGCCGACAGCGGATCAGTTTCATGACATAATTCAAGAAAAGGGGCAAGGAACAATTCTACTTCTGGCTGGACCCTCCAAGCGCATAGCTAGCAGCGTTACTTCTCCATTATTGACAGTACTGGACTCTCTACCGCCTTCAAACCTTTCAGACTGCAAAAATACAAGCGACGTTACAACCAGGATCTACTCCTGTAAGACGCGATCTTATCCCGCATCTCTCTCCAGCTTCAGAAAGTTCAGGGAGGTGTTCGCCACTTTATACGCGCAAGCGCCGACTCTTCTGTCAAATCCCTACACACCTATCGTCACATCCACCATCTTAATGGTAGGTTTGTTCGCCTTTCTAGAATCTGTCCTTAACTGTTCCCAGGCTTTTAACAGCAGCGACGCACAACCGCCCAACCAAGATACGGATTTCGCAAACGTCAAGAACAATATAGTTGTGGTCGTAATGAATCAAACAACAGTCGGAGAACGGTGAAACACTTCTCGACGGCTGGAGTAGCGAGCCCTGCAGGTTCTACTGCCCGCGAGACGACCCTTTCGATGCAAATATCAAGACAGACCTCTTCGCGCTGGGGTGCACCATCTACTTCATTATGGTTGGCATGCCGTGTTTCCAGACATTATCGGCGTTGACGATGGTTGGCATGAGAAGGTGGAGCACAGATTCGTTGACAGGCAATTTCCCCGTAATCAACATACCTGCAGCACAATTACCTTGAAGTGCTGGCAGAAGGAGTACGAAAATGCTACAGAGATAGTTCGAGATATTGAGTCTCTCGAGTCACTCAAATCCTCTTAGTTTAGCTAGAAAAGAACAGGGGGGACAATACGTGGCAGCATCGGATGGTACTTCAGATGCAACATCAGACTGAGGAGGCAGAATAATGTCGAGATCGGCAATCTGAGTGCAGCAAGCCTCATCATACTGGGCGTATTGAATTACTGAATGATAGAGGAGTGTCACAGCAAGAAAATACCATACAGGTGAATTGGGAAGACTTTTGATGTGAGTCGCGATTCCATGAGGTACGTTATCATCTTTGCTTTCGCGCTGTGCTAATGCACCTGTGTCTGTGTAGAGGAGGCGTTGTACGTGAGTGGGTGAGCTGTGCGTATGAAGTGTTTTCATTGCATTCGGGCGCCTCCCACTGTAGGTTTACGAAGAGGAAGAGGAACGAGTGTTCTAAACGCGCCATACCGTTATCAACGCTTACAATTAGTGATCTCATGTTCCGTATGCGTCTCCTTGCTCTTCGCGTGTTCGCGCGTTCTTCTCCATCTGTTTGCGACCATCACAACTCTCGTCGCACGTCTCCTCCATCACTCCTGGACTACCTTATCCCGTCCGAGCTACCTGATATCGTGAGCACGCATGAGCGACGTCGCGCTGGCATTCCGCTGGCAGCTCATATGACTCTTCGAGGATGTCTAAGCAACTGCAATCGCAGATCATACATTCCGAACCAATAGCTGAAAGATCAGATGGTTTTCGCAATACTTTCAGTTCAACATGTGAAGACATAGGCGTCCCCAACACTTCGAAAGCGCTTGATCGGGTGGGGTCTGAAGATAGTACAGGCTGATCATCTTTACTGTGAGGTTCTAATGCCATCTCAGAAACCCAAGATTTGCTTATATCCATCTTACAAGCCCTCCCTCCCACTCGACTCCTACCATCACGCAATGAAGCAAAACCCTCTTCCATGACCTTTTGCGGCTTGACGCGGCGGTCAACTTTGACGATTTCGACGCCGAGCGTATACGACCTTTACTGATGCGATCCTAAAGCTTCAGCCTGATGAATTTGTCTGGGACACAGTCCATGATGCCGTTACCGAATCAACGCTTCCACCCCGCCCTACTTCGTCCTTCCAGCAAACGCCCCTTTCCATCAACACGGGCAGCTTCGCGAACTCGACCGAACACCGCAAACACGAAGACAATGTGCTGAAGGAGGAGTTGGAACACCTCTACGTTGGCATACACGGTTTTTTTGACGCGTTCTTCGGAGATGTACCGGGTCTGAGACCGGCTGCACAGGCTGTGTTTGACAAGTGCAAGGAAGGGAGAGTCCACTCTTCCGGGTAGACGGCGGCTGGCAGGGCTGGCCTGAGGATGCGAAAGAGAAGGATGTTCTAATCTGAGTTGCTCCGCTTATAGGACGGCTGTTGGACCTCGCACAAAGGCATCGGCCGGTATCTAGTGTTCGGCGGCGACTACTTGTACAGCCCTACCAGCCTCTGCAAGGCTCTACTGCCGATCGCAAACTGGATATCGACTTTATGGACGATCCAAATGCTGGCGCGGACTCGAAGTATCGGTGGTCATATATCCTCATACCTGGAGAGCTTAAGAGCGATCCATCAGCCGACAAAGCGTCCAAGGCGTGGCTCTACCTTGGCCGATATGCGAGGGAGGTGCTCGCCGCTCAAGACAGCCGCCGCTTTTCACGGGAAGATAGAGTAGATAGAGTAGAACTGGGTTCGATGATGGAGTAGGCGTGTATCCCATTGTACTTAGACGAATCGTTGCCCTTCCTAGGTTGCGTTCGTCTGCGAGATGCCTCTCTCTACCTGACTAAGCGAGTCTAGCTCTATTCGGGTCGCCTTCAACCAGATGCCTGACAACTCTTACTTTTAAGTAACGGACGATACTGCGCATATCTCAAGACACAGACGCGATTCGAGGCCCTCTTTCATTGTCAGGCCGAAGTCTACTAGATAACGACAGCCAAAGTGCTCGCCATCGGTACCAAACAACCAGTGACATCTATAAGCCTTTGAGTAGCTGCGGCAACACGACCTGTTCGTTAAACCGCTACAGACTCGAGCTGCCCTGCGCTTGCCACGCTGCTCCCGTCCAGTTGTGCGCCCCCTGCAACGCGTAGAGATCTCGGTAGAAGCCTCGCATGGTGTCAGCGGCGCTCGCTTGGAGATAGAATGGGGCGTGTGAGCTGAACGCCACAAAGTTAGGCTCAGTCTGTTCGAACGTCTTGGGGTTGGCTAACCGCAGCTTTTTCACAGCACGGATAATGGCTGATTGCACTGCTGCGTCAGTAGACGGGCCTGCAGCAGGCGATCGAGGTGTGCCGTAGTAGATAGTTTGAAGGCCCGGTACTCGTGTCTCTTGAATGGAGTAAACGCTGAGAAGCTGGGCAATGTTGAAGGGCATCAGCGGGTTGCCATTGTATACTGACATATTGGCCGGCAGACCGGTGTTGTTGACCACACTAATGTAGTATCCGGCGTTGATGAAACTGGAGAACACGGCTTCCTCCTGATAGCTTAGGTCGAGATTCTGGGACATGGCGATACTTGGAGGAATAGTAACGAGCAGTCTTTTTGCCACAACCAACTTTACCCCTTGCGGCGTCGTGACTATCAGTTTGACACCGCCCTCCTCAGAGCGTTCGGCCAGCATCACTTCCAAGTCGAGGAGCACACTACTGTCCGCAACAAGCTCGGCTTGGGCTTTCTCGTACAGCTCCTAATTGCGGTGTCGCTCTGTGGTAAGGAAGCCAGTTGCCAAAGACCGCACAAGACTGAGTCCGGCTACCCGCAGGTTCTCCACCACTGGCACACTGAGGAGGTCGCTCTGAATGGCTGCTGCGGTGTTCTTGGGTGAGTAAGAGTCATCGCTCAGGGGCTTTCCCGTCTGCAGATCGAATGTGCGCGGGTTTAACGTCAAGATGTCCTTTGTCAAAGTGATGTTGAAGCGCGAGAAGTAGCTTTTTACAATGTCCTCGTTGTGAAAGATGCACAAGGGCTTGGGGAATGCATGCTGACCAGCTTTAGTCTCGCAATCATGTGCCTCGAGGTTACTTACATCCTGTAGTTGATATACTAACGAGGCGGAATTGGTGTCTGCAAGGAACGACGCGGCCGCACAAGGCCAGCGCTCCAGCTCGGATAGACAGACAACTCCCTTGTGGTTGGCATCACAACCCATCAACTGCGCAACTATCTTCTCCAATGCTATGACGTCTGGTGCTCTCGCGCCTAGCGCCTTTTCTTTGCGTGGCTGGCATCGTACACACTCTCCTGGCAAGCCATGTCAGCAGAATCACGCTCGACTGCGGCACTTACGAACCAAGCTTGACTGTGCCCTCCTTGCTGACTAAAATGTTAGAACACGTCAACGCGCCGTGCTCCACGCCCCGCTCTGCAAGATACACAAGACCGTCTACAACCTGCACAGACTGAGCATTTCCTCCAGTACTAGAGTATGAGAGGACATACCCGTCGAAGAATCTCCGCTAACTCATCTGCGTCGATATCGACCGTGGCGACTTCGTGCAAGGACGCCTCCATGTACTCAAAAACGACGCATATCTCTTTTTCGTAACGGAAGGCTTCGAGGACAGCGTAGATGTTCTTATGCAGAAGCTCTTGGAGTCTGTGGATCCCCTCGTCGTTGCTCTTGATTGCAAACTGCTACACCAAGACTTCGTCGCAGGGCTGCGCCCTCTGCTGTGCGCAGAGTAGTCAAAAGTCAATGCTAAAGCGCAGCCTGTGGTTTTGTCGATAGCAGCCCCACGGGGACGCTTGCTTGTAGCCGTGCAGCACGACTGGGAAGTTGGTGGGTCGACGAAGAAGCGAGCGTCTTCGCAACGCATCCCCGTTGAGTTGCAGATCGGCAGTTGCAAATGCGGAGCCAGACCTGCTTGTTGAGGCTGACACTCTCGGCACACGGTCCGGCCTCGTGAGGTCTCCTATGATGCTGGCTGCTGGCTTGAGATTGATTGTGGTGCAGCGCTTGTTGCTGTCGGCCATTATGTTGGAAGCGGCGATGGGCCTGCTTCGGGACTTCAATGGGAGAGGCTGTGGTTGCTCTTTACGGTTTATACAGACACCCAGCGATATGAGTATGAGCAGAATACAGTCAGGAAGAAAGCGGGGTCGAAGATATATCGTAGCATGTTAAAGTGTCATCAAGAACCCTATGCCGGTGCTCGAGACCCAGCAGGGATGAGGTTCGGCCAGCATCAAGCTCGAGGTGCTCGACTTCCAGCACGACAGCGACGAGAGAAATGTAAGCCGTCTCAGAAACCTGTTCAGGAAGAGCGGCCATCATCGACTCGACAGTCGCAACCATATTATTGCTGTGATCGATGCGCAAACTCTGGAGAACGCCCTCCAGTACTCCAATTTGTCTGCGGACATGCTTCTGGACAATTCACAAGGCAGCTATATGGAGCTGAATTTTCCGCCTAGCTTTCGGCTCAGGTGTCTGAACGGTGTCGATCGAGCACGAGCAGCTGCACAGTCTCTGCCTCCACGAGATCAGCGCTGGGTGGTGGACCTCTTTGTCGAAGGTGATACGTCTGTCTGGGTCTGGTGTATAGAGATGGCTGACGTGTACTACAGATATCAGTCACGACCTGGAGACAACTCTCACCGAGCGGTACGCCCGCGAAAACGAGCCTGATGCTGGCGAATTCTATCGCATCATCCGCCAACACCAGCAGTCTGACCATACGCTATTCGAGCGGCAATGGTGGGCGCGTCTGCAGGCGGTGGGTCCACGAAAAAAGCAGAACCTGGGCCGCATCTTGACGCACGCCGCGTATCGATCGGCTTTCGGTTGCCAGCTAGACATGCCAGGACTCGCAGGGGGCATGAACCCGGGTGCTGTGCACCATATGTTTGCCATGGGGTGCAATGAGGTGTGTGTTCCTACGCAAGATACTTGTCGACGATCACATTGTGTTAAGGTGTGCAGGAGAAGCTTCGCTATCTCAGGCACGTCAGAGACACTTGGTCCCAAATTCTCGGTCATAATGTGGGGGCGATGAAGAGGCTGGATAGACACACCGTCAAGATTGTCGAGCTCACTGCGCCTGGAGCTTGCAAGCGAGATGCAGATCGTGTGCACAATGAGCTGGAAGAGGGGCGCATCTTCGGTGCCTATGCCGAAACAGAGCGCGAGATGATCTGAAAAGAGCTGCGCGCCGTCTCGGTCGACGGCTTAATTCCGTCCCTGTTCTCGTTCTTCGAGGACGTCAGGTATCTCCGAGGGCCAGCAGCCTGTGTGAAACGACTGCTTCGGGGAAATAACGACGGCGATGATGCGCCGCACACGCTCAAGCGGAGCTTCTCGGGGGCGAACCAGACCGACAACACCTGTATATTCCAAGTGTCGGAGTCACAGCTAGAAGCAAGATCAGGCCGCACAGAGGACCAGGCAGAGATAGGAGTTAGGCAGATCTGGATGAGCGCGATGCGTGGGAGCGTGCTGTTGTAGTTGGCCGTTCTTGCTCATTGACTGGGCTTCGAGACTCGCCAGACACAAGCTCTGGTACAGGGCTCCACTGCGCAAGTCAACAGCTCCGCTGACAAGGTCCCTTACTCGGATAGACCACCAAAGCGGTGCGGCATACCCCGAGCACACGACCAAGTGCACGACAAGGAACTGCTATCTCCAGACGCATTGGAGCAGATGGAGGTTACGGAGGACTCAGAGCTGCATGCCCAGAACGTCGAGCGTGGAGAGCGTGAGGCACAAGAAGCCGTAGACAGAGAATGGGCACAACAAGCCCAGCTAGAGCACCAAGCCCGCGAGCAAAGTAGACTGATACAACTTGCGCACGATCTGGAAGAAGAGAGGAAGAAGCTGAACGAGCTGGCGAGCAACCTCGACGCACAAAGAACAGCGAATGGTTTGGCAGAAGAGGAGTACGACAAGAGGCGGTTAGCACTGGATCAGGAAGTGCAGAGATTGCGCCTCCAGCGGGACGAAAGTCATATGATCTGGAACCAACAACGACAAGAAGACAAACTCGAGCAGGAGCGCACAGCGTTGGCGGCGCAGCAGCAGCAGAGACAGGAACAACAGGAGGAGCTACTGGCAGAGCAGCAAGAACTAAGACTTGCGCTTGAAAGAAAGGAGCAGAAAGCGGAGCAACTGCTGCACTCCGCGCAAGGCCCGCAGCCACTGCAGCAGCACCCAGAACAGGTGACAGAAAGGCTAGCAGAGGCAGGGGCCGAAGTCGTCCTGTTCCAACCACTGGAGCAACGTCCATTAGAGCCATCTAGTCCGGGAAGCGTCGCGCAACGGTGAGTAACCAGAATTTTTCCAGAAGAGCCTGACGAAGTAAACAACCAGTAGAGCGAGGAACCTCAAACAATGCCACCCAACAGGAGCCCAGAAACGGTCAGAACGCAAGGCGACATACACATGAACGAGCTCGTACCCGAGGAAACTCAGAGAATCACGCAGATGTGCCTACAGAGCAGCGGAGACAGTGCAAGTAGCGAGGAGAGTACAATAACAGGATTGGAGCGGCACCATCAGATACCAGAAGTGCAAGCGCCAGAGCAGCACAACTCGGCGCAATTTGCGCATAGCCGGCCCCAGGAAGAACAGGAGATACTGCACCCGCTAGAGCAAGATGGACTCGGACAGCCTCGGCAAGGGCAGAGAGCGAAGATAGATTACGACAGGCGTACGAGAGAGTCCTCGCCGTGGTGGCCGAAAAAGAAACCGCGACTCGTGGAGAATGAAGAGCGAGAAGAGCAAGAGACCCCCGCCCAAGAAACGTCAGCCATGGCCAAACAACCGACCAGCCAGTCAGAGGCCAAGGGCAAGCCAGTGAAGACCACAGGCATCGGAAAGCAGCGCAACGGCAAGGCTGCTCCTACGTCTGCAGGGCCTGCGAAGCGGACTACACAAATTGTGCTTACGCAAAACACACCGGCTCCACGAGAACTCGCAAGCCCTGTGGAACGTAATAACATTGCGACAGACCAGGCGGCAGATCGGGCGGCAGGACAGTGGTACAACGGCGAATCTGTAGCTACCACAAGCCACGACGAACCTGTCAATTTGCAGATGTGGATTGAGTTCAAAAAGCGCCAGGGCGACACTTGGGTGGTTGACCAAAAGGTCTTAGTCGATAGTAAAGATCTGAATCTGGTACGGCAAGTAGCAAGGGAGTATCAGCGCAAACGCTTCGACTTCTACGGCAGCCAAGACAGGATGCTGAGCTTCGACGCGTGCTTGGAGGACATTGTCGAGGACAGGATTCGGACGATTTTCTTACGTCCGCCAGCGCCTCCGCCGCGACGCCACAGGCGCAGTAAGGCTAGGTCCGGTATCCAATACGGACAAGAACACTAGATGTGAAGCTTTTAGTTCCTTGCCTGACGCAACGGCCTTTGTCGGCCTCGTCAACTGGCGCTATGCAAAAGCTGGCGCGCAAAACATCGAGAGGATGTCGATCGGACCTTGGCACTGCACGACGGACGACTTTCTTGCGTCCTCTGCCATCTTCTACCGTCCTTAGGAAAAGAATACCGCGTGGCCCCAATCCTCAACAGCCTCAAAAGAAAGTGTACAGCGCGCAGAGATCTGCCTGTTGTCCTCGGTGTTACGATTAGCACGAAGGCCTAAAGATATGACTCGAGATAGTAGACAGCTAAAAAGCGGTCTCCGAACAGGCTCGAGGAAGGGCTCGTGGTGTAGCGATCGTCCTGCGTTCTCTAGAAATCCCTTATTGGCCTTATTTGTCCGTATTCGCCGTGATATGTTCGAGTTGATTCGTGTGCTGTAGTGTGCATCGTTGCATCATGGCCGCACCCAGACTTGCGGAATGCATGTTGTCTAGACAGCGCAGTTCGTCGTTTATGTCCGTTAGGCTAAGCCCGCTGAGTTCGACTGCACGATACACGTGCTATACAGCGTCCTCTCTTTTTTTTTTCGGTATCTGCACGGCCATAGCTTGTGGCATTTGGGTGGGGACATAGCTGCACTGCCCTTCCTTAGCTTGGGCACAAGGCTAGACGTGTCGTGTCGTCTTGTTCGCTATGGGCGCTACAATGGTGTGTCCCATACATCTGCGTTTCGGCTCATCGGTGTGGCGCGGTAGAGTCTCTGGCTGTCACTGATTATGAGAGAGTCAGGCCGCTGCCTTCCGCATGAACATGGTCGCAGGCTGGTTGGGAGGGCGCAACCGCTCTTTGCTTGGACGACTACAGCTCGTGTGTCTCTCTTCAGAAGGCCACTGAGCAGAGTTGAACGGAGAGGAAGAGGAAGTGAAAGATCAGCCTTGAGCTCGAAGCCGTGCTATGGTGTGATGGCGGATGAAGGACAATGTTGCCCAAATCGCGATGCCTAGGGTCGCTCGCAATAGATTGGTCCCGTGTGTGTGGAGGCGGGCACACTGTAGCATAGACGATAGCACATGGTTCAGCGGGGAGCAACAGATCAATGTCTTGGCCTCTAGATTGTTCCCAACGCCACACGCGCGATGAGGCCAGGTCCGCCCACCAAGCTATCACCTCGCCTGACGCAACGGTCTTCGTTCTTTACGACAGTATTCTCAGCACATTCGACAGCATGGGTCGTTCGAAAAAGACAGTGCAGCCAAGCACCCCATGCACAGCTCCAGGACAGGTCTCAGCACAAAACGGACAGATTTACTCAAGATCAGATAGTTGAATGGAGCTAGCTTGGACGAATAACGACGATACTGAGGGTTTTGACTGGGGCTTTGGAAGCTATAGTGCTCTGCCTCGGTGAAGGCTAGCGACCTAGCGCTTTAATAAGCCCGTCTACCTTGGTCAACACCCAGATGCAGCCCTCGTCGCTGACAAGCTATCGTACAGCATCTTCTGCACCAGCATGATGAGCATCTGAGGTCCAGGATCTGAGGTCCAAGATCTGTCGTTCTACGCCTTTTTCAGCCCGTGAATGTGGCCACGCAGCTGCGACTCGACTCGCTGCCGGCCTCGCTGCTGAGCTCGCAGACACGCGATCGCGAACAGACTCAGTGTCATTCTGCCCTGCACCCGGACTGCTCAGTCCATGGCTACAACATCAACCTGATGCTACCATCACTCCGCCTATCATACTTGTTCACCCCGTACCTCCCGGTTGCAAGACTACCGTGGGAATGAATCAGCGACAACGAGCTTGAGCGAATTTCTAACCTTGAACCCACCTCCATACCAGGTTGCCCATGCAGAGACTGCGACACCCTTCTATCCATTCGGAGATGTGCTTGTACCGCTGTTCCTCGGTTTGTGCGCTCGCTAACAGACCGCACGCAGCATCGTCAAATCTGGCCTTGGAAGCTTTGAGCACTTTGACAGCCTCGTATATGGCGTCTTGTACGCTGTGGCCTGTTGCGCAGTAGATGGGCACGATACTGTTGACACAACCTTTAGCCTATGGTTCACGTCATTATTAGTAGCTTACGATACGTTCTGACCAAGGTGTAGAACGCATGCGGGCTGTGACTTACAACCTCCTTCTGCAATGACAGCAAGTCGTTGACACTGCTTGTTAGGGTAATCAGCGACTGTCACTTGCTTCTCGACGCCGACCAACGTGCGCCTATCAGACGGCCGAGAACTCACATAGATATGTTGATTATGGTCTCGTTGACAATGTCCCTAACCCTCGTGTCTAGACCCATGACCGTGTCGTCCAACTCAACGCTCATTGCGAATCTGCATAGACTCAGAGTAAGCTCTGACGTCATCAGCGCCTTTGGCGTTGTTCACTCGGCGACTTACTCCTGGGCCGCGACAACAAGGCCTACCGCGCTACTACCCATGCGGAAGCTCCAGTACTCTTCTACGCTGGGAGTTTGGTTGCGCGACCGGAAGTATTGCTCCTTCTCGGTTTGCTCGAGAAAACGAGTCAGCTCGTGCATGAATCGTTGACGCTGCCCTTGGGTGCTGTTAGCAAGACTACAGGCTGCGACGCCGAGTAGTTCCTGCGGCATACGTAAGACGTACTTGTGGTGTATGCCTTTGCCAGCGGCTCGCCGATGCTTTTAAAGCTGGCGATGATCCCGTGCCGCGATAGCTCCAATTCGGCCTCGCGGCTGTGGCCTGGAAGATCGAGACACTTGAGTGCAAAGTCGGCTGTGCGTATGCGATACCGTCCAGCAGCTTCCAAGTCCTCGGAGTATGACCCGGACGGCTCGTCGATCTCATCGTCCCAGACGAAGAGCCAGATGGCAAAGTACAGAAGAACAGTAAGTTCTTTGTGGTTCGCCTTTGGCCACCAGGTTGCGGCAAAGTATGCAAAGTCAGAGCCCTTGAGAGCACTGAGCTTTTCCTGGTCACTGAATATGCTAATCGTTTTGTTATTAGCAGGTGCGAGCGAGGCTGTTGTCATGAAGCAAGCTGAAAGTGGTAGCTGCGGTGCTCACCTCTGGAGTCTTTCATTGCATTCTGGTATTAGATCTTGGTAGCACGGGCTGACGTCGGGCTCTCCCCAGCCAGTGAGAACAGGGTAGAGATCTGGGATTGTGACCTCACTGCCCCTCAAGCTCATGAGCAAGTCCTCGCGAGTCGTCATTATTGTTGGAAGTGAGCGAAGCGAAGTGTCAGATTTGAGGGTCACAAATTAATGGATGTGAACCGGAGTGAGAATTGAGTAGATTGATTGTTGTGTCTATTATCTGCGTTATGGCTGCCTCTAATATCCTTTATGAGTTTCTTTGGTTACTCTCGTACCTCAAAGGCCGCCCTCGTTGAATCGCTCCCCTGTTTAAGGGATGCGCCGCCGTTGAGCTGATGCTTTTGTTGTTGGGTTAGGAGCGAGGCTAGTATCGCACTCGTCGTATAACTAGCATCGCAGATTGATCGCTATCGCCGATCTCTGTTAAGAGGTAGCTGGAAGACAATAGTACTTGCCGTAGGCCACAGGAGATAGTGAAGGGGTGACGAATAGTATTCAAGGGTACTACTAGTATCTAAGAGAGAATAATAATTGCTTTATTTACTCTGTTCGCAAGTGTAGAGCCTTTAATGCGCTGGTGTAACGCATCTGCCCCGCTTTGGACTATTACTATACAACGTCATGATTTCTAGTGTATCGGCCCCGCCCCCGACTCGTACCAGAGTTCTCAAGGGTCTCGAGTATTCTGGGAACCTTCGTTACAATCCCCAACGTATCTGAAGCTCGCGAGCTAGCTCGCAAGCTCTACGTATGAGCACATCTGACACGAAAGTTGTGAGATTGGTACATCATGCGAGACGCTGTTTTTGGCTTGTCTCGGTCCAGAAAAGATCACTTGGCCTGTGGCTGCCTCAGCGACGTGTGCTTGTACGGGGAGGAACCACGTCAAATGCGACCATATGAGATGCGATCATATGGGATGCAGCCACCTAGCCTTGCTAGAGGACACGATCGGTACGCAGTACTCCTACAACACATTCTAATGGATTTGGATGCGTGCGGATGAGGTACAGTAAATTAACTAAGTTACTCTATAGAGCCTGCATGTGGTCATATGAATTGTCGCCCTCCTCATACAAGTCCTCTTGAGCGGGTCCACGTGATCGACAAGCGTGACTCAAATTCCACCATGAACGGGCATTGTGTGTCATGAACAGACATCAGAGAAAATTTTATTGATTGAAAGACTTATAAAAGCGCCAATATAACTTACACTCTCTCGTCACACGATTGGTGACAAAAAGCATAGGTATCGACACATCTGCGATCTGGAGGGCTACATTTCCTCGGCTCCTGTCGGCCTCAGTGTCACGTTGAGTGGACGTTTCTCCCAAAGAAAATAAGTTGCTTGCTTTGACCAGTTTTCAGCTTCATGGCAAAGCTCCACTTGGAAACTGTAGAAGAACTTTGCGGCAATAAGACGCATCTCAAAATAGGCGAGGCTGGAGACGTACTGTCAGCGCATGCATGTGTGTGTGCTGAAGTGAGACAGACCTTTTCCCGATACAGTTCCTGGGGCCATAAGAGAATGGCTGCAGTATCGACCTGTTGTCGCATTTGTATCGTTCATCTCCCATCCAACGTTCGGGCACAAAACTATAAGGGTCTTTGAAATGCTTCTCAGATGTGAACATAGCCCGGTGTGAGACATAAATCGTGGACTAGCTCGACTGTCAGCCTGCGAGATTGAAGAAGAATAGCCCACTCACTCCCCCGGGGATGAAAGATCCACAAACAGTGGAGCCTCCATCTGGTACTACCCTAGCGGTACCAATTGGGACAGGAGGGTACAGACGGAGCGTTTCCTCGATACATGCATCGAGGTACCGAAGCCGATGGAGTCCTTGCCAGGTGATCTGCTCCGTGCCCTGGAAAGCAGTCCGAATTTCGCTGGTTAAGTGAACCATTGCGGATGGGTTCCTCAGCAGCAAATACGTAAGGCCGGACAAAGCAGTGCCAATTGCTTCCGTTCCTGCGACCACGAGCACAAATGCATTTGAGTCCACCTCGCCTTTAGTCAGAGTAGTGATCCGCTCTCCAGATTTTCTGCCCTGGAGCAACAGGTTCCAGATGTCTACCTTCTCGGATCCGGTACGGAGACGACGACTGACGCGTTCTTCGCAGAAACGAAAGTGCTCCGCCTTCTTCTCTCCAATGTACCGCCCGAAGAGGCTTCCGACCAGAGTCTGCACAAGCGGTAAGAGCTGACTAATGGCATTCATCCTCGCGTCTATCTTGATAAAGTCGAAGGTGACGCGGACCCAAGGACAGTACTCGTTCTGCTCAAGCATGTCCAATGACTGCCCAAAAGCCAACTCGCTCATGACATCGAACGCAGTAAAGTTGAACATGCGTACGAGGTCCACTGTCGCGTCCTTCTGGGC
The DNA here is from genome assembly GCA_028456385.1 of Ophiosphaerella korrae. Lineage (NCBI taxonomy): Eukaryota > Fungi > Ascomycota > Dothideomycetes > Pleosporales > Phaeosphaeriaceae > Ophiosphaerella > Ophiosphaerella korrae. The sequence continues at coordinate 100,588 of JALNQF010000148.1, forward strand.
GCGCAGTTTGTCCATCAAGCGGTCGGTGTAGTCTTGGAAAAGAGGCTGCTGCTTGCGAAGAGCAAGCTCAGAGAAAGCCGGGTTGAATAGTCTCCGTATACGAGCATGATTTGCGTCCGGAGCATCGAACAAATTGTGCACCCCATTGGGACTATGGGGTAACTTGCCCCAATGTTTAGGAAACGGCCCCTTCGATGATCCAGATGCTGTAGAACGGCCGTGGGTATCTTTCCACGCGTCTGATCCGACAATGCTTAATTCGTCCGGATCGATGCGAACGATGTCGCCGTATTGTCTGTGGGCCATCTCCAAGAAGGGGACCATCTTTCCCGTCCACGCTAGGTAGAACGCTGGGAGCTTGGATACCGCGCAGAAACTAGGACCCGGAAAGTGTCGCAGAGGATGAAGATATCTCCTGTAGGTGACGATGGCCAGACAGCACGCCAGGAGCTGCTACAGTCAATTTACCTGTGCACAGAATCAAAGTGCAGACGGAAGGCCATACCAGTAGAGTCGACGCAAGAAGGATATGCCGGGGCCTAAGGATATCCAACGCGCGCGAAATGCTTCCCATGACATCTGGCCTCGTCTCTCTAGATCTGTAGTAGAGCAGCCTGTGCAGTTGTCGTGCAGCCTCGAGTTGAAGGAGGAGAATAAGGTTCGAGACGGTCATCGAGGGGATCTTGGCTGAGTCGAAGAGGGATACAAAGATGGAACGTCGCTGACGACGATGCACCTCTCCGAGATGGTGGAGTCAGGATGGGAGCACAAGCTGAAGATGGGCTGCGAGTGAAAGACTGGCAGTGAGGAATTTGGGCTGGTCGCATTTCATATATACAGTTGTCAGATTTTAGGGGTCACAAATTGATGGATGTGAACTGGAGTGAGAATTGAGTAGATTGATTATTCTGTCTATTATCTTTCTGGCTGCCTCTGATATCCTTCATGAGTTTCTTCGAATTACTCTCGTACCTCAAAGGCCGCCCTTGTTGAATTTCTCCCCCTGTTTAAGGGATGCGCCGCCGTTGAGCTGATGCTTTTGTTGTTGGGTTAGGGGGCGAGGCTAGCATCGCATTAGTTGCATACTAGCATCGTAGATCGATCGCTATCGCCGATCTCCAACATCATCTGAAGCTCATGAGCCAGCTGAGTGAGCCAACTCGCAGGCTCCATCTATGAGCTGAGTTGAGATTGAGATCTCAGCTTCGGCGCAGTGTTGAGTGCGAGCACTCGTCGCGTTGGAGCTCTCGTAATTGTTGCGCTGGTACACGCACCTCATCTGACAACAGTGCGATCATAGAAGCTGCCTTTAGCCTTGAGGACTGAACAGAGACCGAAATCATCCAGGGGTCGAGCACGCTGATGTTCTAGTGCACTCTTTGCGAAGCTATCGCATGGTGGAGCTGTACCCGTCATGCTACTAGACGCTACTTGGGACGGGCCTACTTGGGATAGCGCTTACACAAGAATAGTATATCGATGCTGTCGAGGAGAAACAAAAAACTAGAAAACAGAGCGAAGAAGTTGATGACAACAACGATGCGCTTGCCAGGCGTGACTTCTGTCTACGCGATAAACCGCTGGTCATATGCAAGGTACATCTGCACCGCCATCATCAAACCGGTGCATATAATTCTTGGCGGCATCACGGACCCGAGAAACTCCAATTAATGCAGGAGTCATCATCTTCCCTGCATACCTGACCTACTGAAATGGCAGAACGTGATATCGGATTAAATGCACGCTGGTAATACGTGTACTATATTGAAAAACTGTATGATTCGTGACTACTCAATTCCCAACCACTCCAATTGTTGATGGGGCTTCCCCTGCCGCAAAGGCTTGCAGAGAAGCAAGGTATACGCTAGCGTACGGTAAAGTAAGGAAAGGATAAGTAACGTTCTTGATTGTGTCTATCGTAGGCAGTTAAGGTAGGTGTTGTGTATATATGTTTCCGTGCATAGGCCCTTGGGCCTGTGCGTCTTCTTACCCCTGATGCCGTGCGTAACAGCTCGTTCGTTGGCTTGGGCTGGCCCGTACGGACACCAATGGCTTTTTTTCCTTCCGCGGGATACTTCTAATTCGTTTTCAGGTCTCAGTTGGGCCAGTTTTTGAGATTTGCAAACTGTGATAGAAAATAGAAGCGTGAAGAACGATCTTTGTGTGAATAAGAAATTAATTAGACTACTATCTAAGTGTAAGGCTATGTACGATCAGATCTATATACTTGAGGATCGGTGAGACTGATGATCCGGTGCCCGATTACCTCGGTAGGCGATCTCTGGATCGTGTGATCCTCTCCTAGGCACTGTTTTCCACTACGCATACCTAGCATGAGATTTAACATAACTATAAATCAGTCTGTACATTTGACCTTTTTGCCCCCTGCCTCAGCCTCAGCCTCATCAGTCGCAGTAGACGACCTTCGTTTTCTCTGATGCTCTTTTATTGGCAGCGTCTGCTGTTGGCGGCAGTTGGATATTCAAAACCCAAGGTAACTGCTGCTGACAGTCTTCCACACCCTCAATCGCGGCATTGATGAACAAGGTTTCTTTTGACTGACGAATATCATCATTGTCAATTTCGCGATAGCCCAATGTTTCGTATGCCTTGAGCCTTTTATTTTTCTCGACAACCACGTCCGGTGCATCATATTTGCCCTTGTTGAGTGTGGAGCGACTGTCAATTGGCTGCGACTTGTCGTTATCGATATATGTAAAGTGGGATGGAGGTTCCGAGAGCTTCTCTCGCCATGTAACCAATTTTGCGCCCCAGGCTTCATGAATGTGGCCGAAGCAGTGTACCTGAGGCCTCGCGCGCGCAACTGCTTCGAAAAGGGTTGGTATACCGGCCCGCGAACGACTACGGGTGTAGTCGAGTATTCCCCTGGGTGGGCTGTGGGTCATGACTACGTCAACACCCGCAGTCATATTCCACTCGTGCTCCTGTCGATCCGGATCATACTGAAATCCCCAGCCTTTGCTTTTAGATGCGGTATAGGGACTGGCATATACAGTCAGATGCGCTCCATTTTCAAGACTGAAATGGTGGATTCCTTCATCAAGGAAGACGATTCCGGCTTTTCTTGCATGCTCGGCTTCGAAAATGGCTCTCGCTTCACCGACTTTGCCGTATGTACTATCCAATAGTTGATCGTCATCGATTGTCTCGCGAATCTCGGCAAGATGGGCTTGAAAAACGCTTTCATCGAGCGAGAAATCATGATTTCCGGCGATAACAAGCTTGAGTGGTGCATCGAAGCTCTTGAGCATTTGGACGGTCAGTCGGTATTCCTCGAGCTTAGACTCCTCTGTCAAATCGCCGCAATGTATCGCGACGTCTGCTGCGGTGGTAACAGGGTGCATGAGCAGTTCTCCGTGAGTGTCAGACAGTATGAGGAAGCGTGTGTTAACTTTTGTTGGCATCGGGTTTGCCATAGTGCTAAGATATAGTCTCAGACGTGAATTTGGTGGTTTTTGTTTGCACAGAGACGTAAGGTTTGCCTTTCGCATACGAATTTACTTGAAATGCTGCTATGGAAACAATGACGTAGTGTGGCCTCTTCGATTTGATGCCGTCGGCTGGGAAGTGTTGAGCAAGGTTATTTCGTGAGATGTGGAGATGGAACGAAGATGGAAAGAAGATGGAAAGAAGATGGGAAGAAGGTGGGAAGAAGGTGGGAAGAAGATGGAAAGGAGATGGAAAGAAGGTGAAAAGAAGATGGAAAGAAGATAGAAAGCAAAGGGAATGGGAATCGGGGATGGGCCCTCATTTATGGTAAGCCTTTGCAAAGCAGCTATTATCCGTGACTAGAATTTTTTTTCGTATGCTGCCCTGCCTCTTTGTCGGTCTACCGTGGTACTCTCCGCATGTACCGCTGGTAGTTTGGGTTCGGTACCCAAACTACCCCTTTGCTGATTGGTCGCTTCGGCCTTGGCGACACCCAAACTAGTATATACACAGTGGAGCAGCTCGAACGGCTCGTGCGGCTCGCTTACTGCTGCAAGCTTACCTGAATTGTATGGAGCAGAGCTCTAACTTGCGGCGCACGCCCCAGGTGAGCTGCGCAGCAGAGCTGTTCAATGAGTTTCGTAGCAGTCATCTGAACCCAGTTGAAAACACCTTCACCTGCGATTCTGTTTGTTTTGGGCTCGTGCGCGCAGTATACTCAGAGTTTTCTCAGCCTCGTAAACTTTTCAGTAACCATCGTCATGGCCATCGCAAGTTGCTGGTTTTGAAGCTTTGCAGCTTGCTCTTGTTGGCGATGGTTGCACTAACTCGTTTTGTAGAGCAAAGCTAAAAAAGCCGCTCGCGCCCGCGCCTCTCGCTCCCGCACTGCCTCCACTACCGCTCCCGCCGCTCCCGCCGCTTCTGCCGCCGCTGCCTCCAAGAAGAAGAAGAAGCAGCGCACCAAAAAGACTCCGGTGCCGCGCTCGCACTCGCTGCCGCCTTCTCGTGCCTCCTCTCCCGAGGTGGTTGTGGGTGCTCTCCGTGAGGAGCCCTGCCTCCGCTGCGCTCGCAGCGCGTTGGTAGGCTGCTCCGACGGGAGTTGCCATGACTCGCTTGGGGGAGGGGCTCAGCGTTGTGCACGCTGTACTGCTGGCAGCCACGGCTGTATTGTAGCCTCGTGATCGCTCGCTGCCCGGGCCCGTGAGGCTCCTGAGAGGGAGCTCAAGGCTCTCTGAAAGACTTTCCGTGTGCTGCTCGGCGAGGTCGTGGAGGAGACTCTAGGTCCTCGGACTCCTCTGCCGCCCCCGCCCCCACCTGCGCCCGTGCCAGCGCCTGTGCCCGCGCCTGTGCCCGCGCCTGTGCCCGCGCCTGTGCCCGCCCCCGCTGCCGCTACCACTGCCACTGCCGCTGCCACTGCCGCTGCCACCGCCGCTCCCGCCTCCGCTCGAGATCTCGCTGCTGCTGCGCTCGCTAAGGCTGCCGTTACGATAGGGGCAGTTGCTGCTCTACTAGCTAGTAACTCTTGAGCCGAGGAGGTCTTTGCGCGTCGTTTGCGCGCAAAGGCGCTCCTCGGTGAGTTTGTTAATCCTATGTTTGTTAGGCTTCGGCGCCTACAAGGCCTGCAGGGCTGCAGTAGTATTGCGATTGGCGCATACTAAGCCGAGAGCCAAGGGCCAGTAGGCCTTTGTAACAATATATACTGTTCTACTCTGGTATTCAACGTTGTTGAATACTCATCTACCTTTTTGGGTTTGTTTAGCACAGTGGAGTAGAGCTGCGGTCTAACAATGTTTAAATAGATACCCTGTTTTAAGCTTAGCTCTAAGCTTTAGCTCTACGTTTTAGTGCTATGCTTTGGCGCTTTAATTCAAAGACTTCTTTACATGCGCTATACTCTACTTTAGTAATTCTCGTAACTTAAGCGTAGCTCGCGTATCCTTGAGGTTAAGGTAAGCTTTAAATCTCTTAAATTGCTGCTCTAGAAGGTGCTTTGTTAGGCTATCTACTAGCATCTCGCTTGTTAGTATACAAGAGACTTAAAATAAGCCTTTAGCGTACTCTTATCTTAGCTATATATTCTATATATCTACGTAATATAAGTACATTGTTACTCTCTTATTGTTACCTATAACAAGTTTAATTATTTACTAATTATTGTAAAAGATAGTCTAAGTAGCTCTTAGGTCTAATATAAGCTATATGCCGCTTGGCGAGGGTGTAAAGGCATTGGATTGTGCTGACAAAAACGACTCTAAGAGGCAGAGAAAATAATAATCAAAGAGAAGCCAACCTAGCAATGGAACACGTGTTCGCCCAGCAGCGGGATTGAAGCGAGGAAACGCGCAATCATGTTCAGGCTGGCACCGCGATGCGGCGCCGTGACTGGCGGGTGGCGTAATTGGACGAGGACGAACGGTTGTGCTGCGTGGCTTAGACCCACCCGACGGCTGAGCCAATTCCTCGACGGATACATGATGCACCCTCTACGACTCCGGTTGTCAGGGCGCTCCTCTCGACCATCTTCAAGGCGCAATACACAACAGCTCCCGCCCCGAGGACTGTCGCAAACCGCTAATTGCTTTAATGCGAAGCGCTAGCTATTGCGCCCCACCGGTGCCCGCTAGACTTTGCCTGCCGAGGCAATGAACGTAGCCAACGTCAGCCAGGCCATCTTCTTGGCCAAATGGACAATTGTCCTATATCTTGTCCTAGCTGGAGGGACGATGGCCACTTGTCTGTGGCTCCTCCGCACGCTCACACATGCAGATGCAGCGCGACAGCGTCGGCCAGAGCGCGGTTCGCACCAGAGACACAGCGCCCACGATCCAACACCTCCCTCGCAACGAGGACCCCGCCTTCGCCAGGTGCACTCTATGAACGGCGACCCTGGGGAAGACGAACCCGGCCCAGATATCGACATCATCGCCATCCATGGCCTCGATACGAACTCACCGGATACGTGGACATGGCAGGAGAAGACGGGGACGTGGTGGGAGAAGATGTGGACAGTGCAGGGAGATGGCCGCGAAGTCAACTGGCTGGCCGGCCCGGACATGCTCCCGACGGTGACAGGACGAGCTCGAATCTTCACATGCGACTGGCCAGCCGACCTACTTCAGCAGTCGTCAGTCCCGACGACGCTCCACGAGTGTGCTCAGTTTCTGCGCGACAGCGTCGTACAGCACCTAGAGACGAATGGGAGAAAGCCCGTTCTCTTCATCGCATCGTGTCTGGGGGGTATCATCTTGATGAAGGCCCTTGAGATTGACAATCAGCTCGCCGAGGATAAAATCGATTCACCTTCTCTCGTGAGAGCGACACGCGGCCTTGTCTTTCTGGCTACGCCTTTCCGAGGCACTGCCTTCAAAAACATGCCTAGCTTCCTACTGAAGGCCCTGAGCCTCCGGCAAGACCAAACAGTGACTGCACTAATTGACTACGCGCTGGGTGCAACACCCGATCTCGACGAACTTACAAAACGGTTCATAACCCTAACAAGGAACCACAGGTACGACGTGTTCATGTTCTGGGAAACGCGAGATACCGTGCTTCTGCGTAAATTCCACCTGGCTTGGATAGTTTCGCCATGGACCTTAACGGCTTGGCTGGTAGCTCTGGCATCAGTTTGGCTGCTTGATTCGTTTTCGCCTTGGCTATTGGTCTTCTTTCTCCTCTGGTTGCCTGTGTTCTGGTCTTGCCGACCACAGCAGGTACGTCGACAATACTGTCCGGTCTACCCGTCCTGCTAATGCCCGCCAGCTAGTCGATGAGCACTCGGCAACCCTGTCGGATTTCGATTCACAGCGGCTTAACCGACCTCACGTGATGATGAACAAATTCGCCCACAGCAACTGCACAGATAAGTGCAAGAAGCGCACCGAGAAGCGCACTGAGAAGTGTACGGAGTGCGAGGATTTCGGCCATGTGTCTACCAAGATTGAGGAGATGCTTAGGAAGATTCGTGAGGGCAGTCCGGTCCGGCAAGCAGACGCCTGGATACGCACCAAACATTATACTCCAAACAAACTCAACATTGAACGGCTCTCGGGTAAGGTTTTGCCGATGGATCAGTGTTACATCAACCTTGCCATCATAGAACAGCCACGCGAAATATGGGACCGCTCGGAGAAGAGGTCAAAAGGGGATTCAGTGACCCAGTCCTCCCCGTTTTCACGCTCTGCTCGATTGAAAGTCGAGACACCAGACAAGGAGGTACGGGTCGAGTTGCCGGCACTCTTCGACCCACGCAAAAGAGGCGACGTCGAGACGAAGCCCAGACGGATCCTAATTCGAGGACGTGCCGGAATGGGAAAGACTACCTTGTGCAAGAAGATTGTCAGTGAGTTTACCCGTGGTACATGGAGTCAATGGAGCGAGTTATTTGACCGCGTGCTCTGGGTGCCTTTGCGGCATCTGAAGCTGAACGAAAGACGTCAGGTCGCGGGATACACCTTTTTCCATCTTTTCAGTCATGAGTATTTCTCTCTGCCAAACGACAGACCGGACCTTGCTAGAGCATTGTCGGATACGTTGAAGACGGAGAGTAGCAGAACCCTTTTTGTCTTGGACGGTCTAGATGAAGTGTCCCAGGACTTGAGCAGCCAAGACGACATGTTCCGCTTCGCCAAGGAGCTGTTAAATCAGCCGAACGTCATCATCACATCCCGACCATCCGGCAAACTACCAGCTGGCCTCCAGGCTATCGACGTCGAACTGGAGACGGTCGGGTTTTACCCAAACCAAGTCGACGAGTATCTTGAACGGACTTTCTCCGCACAAGCCAGCGAGGTTCAGTCGTTCCTTCAAAGCCGTTTGCTCATTCAAGATCTTGTGCGGATCCCGATTCAGTTGGATGCACTCTGCTTTACTTGGAACGAAGGCCTCGGTTCCAAGAACTTTGACACTATGACTGCCGTTTACCGAGCCATCGAAGATAGCTTGTGGAAGAAGGATATCCTGCGATTGGAGAAGACACATGATGGGAAGCCCATAACCGAATTCCTGGTCCAGGATTGCGACCCATCCGAAATCAAAGACCTCGTCAAGGACGAAATCTATTTTCTTGAAGGCTTTGCCTTTACCGGACTGCATAATGATATAATCGACTTTGAGTCGAGGCATCGGAACGACATATCCACACATTTTAAGCCGCCGACAATGACCTTGCTGGACAAAACCCTCTCACGCCTCTCTTTTCTCCGGACGTCAGATCTCTCACCGGAATACCGCAACCGATCTTATCACTTTTTGCACTTGACTTTTCAAGAGTATTTCGCAGCACGGTATTTCGTACGGCAGTGGAAAGCTAAACAACCCCTCAACTGTCTGCAACTCAGCAATGGAGGATGCAATGAGATCGAACCTGTCACTCTGCTTCAGAAGCACAAGTACGATCCTCGCTACGATATCTTCTGGCGCTTCACCACTGGTTTACTTGACGCTGATGGGGAAGCACTCGGCTTCTTCCAGGCGATTGAGCAGGAGCCGCGCGACCTCCTCGGTCCTACGCATCAGCGCTTGGTCATGCATTGCCTGAGCGAAGCCGAGCGGAAGGAGACAACTTTCACGGAACTTCGAACGAAGCTAGAAAAGCAACTGGAACAATGGCTGTTGTTCGAATGCGACTCAACGCAAAATTGCCGGTTGGCTAGGGAAATGGAGTGTCCAGAGAAGGTTCTGGTCCATGCGTTGAAACAAGGATCTAAGAACACACGACTGATTCTTCTGAGAGACCTAGAGCGCCGAACAGCTGTTCCATCCAGTGTCATAAACGTTGCAATTCCCTGGTTGGAAGACTGTGCCTCGAAAGAGCTGCGTAGCGCTATCTTGCGTATCGTAAGACACCAGCATAAGGCGTTGCGGAACACAATGCTACAAAGCATCGCAGCACGGCTCGAGGATGAAGATATGGACGTCCGATGGGCAGCAATTTGGGCGCTCCAAGGCCGGGCTGATCTCACAGAAGAGGTGCTACGAGGCATCGCTGCACGGCTCGAGCATAAAGATAGGGACGTCCGACAGGCAGCAATCAAGGCGCTCCAAGGCCGGGCCGATCTCGCAGAAGAGATACTACGAGGCATCGCTGCACGGCTCGAGCATGAAGATAGGGACGTCCGACAGGCAGCAATCGAGGTGCTCCAAGGCCGGGCTGATCTCACGGAAGAGATGCTACGGAGCATCGCTGCACGGCTCGAGGATGAAAATTGGGACGTCCGATGGGCAGCAATTAAGGCGCTCCAAGGCCGGGCCGATCTCACAGAAGAGGTGCTACGAGGCATCGCCGCACGGCTCGAGGATAAAGATAGGGACGTCCGACGGGCAGCAATCAACGAGCTCCAAGGCCGGGCCGATCTCACAGAAGAGATGCTACGAAGCATCGCTGCACGGCTTGAGGATAAAGATAGGGGCGTCCGATGGGCAGCAATCAACGCGCTCCAAGGCCAGGCCGATCTCACAGAAGAGGTGCTACGAGGCATCGCTACACGGCTCGAGGATGAAGATACGGACGTCCGACAGGCAGCAATTTGGGCGCTCCAAGGCCAGGCCGATCTCACAGAAGAGATGCTACGAAGCATCGCTGCACGGCTCGAGCATGAAGGTAGGGGCATCCGACAGGCAGCAATCAAGGCGCTCCAAGGCCGGGCTGATCTCACAGAAGAGATGCTACGAGGCATCGCTGCATGTCTCGAGGATAAAGATAGGGACGCCCGACAGGCAGCAATCGAGGCGCTTGTAAGTCAAGCAGCCCTATCATTGGAGGATCTTGGCCCATACGTCAAACCCTTATACCAGGCCTTGCTAGAGAGAAGCTTTAGACAGCATCTATACTGGTGCCCTTCTTTTATTGGTGTCGAACTTAGATATATTCTGTTATATTGCAAGCAAGAACATCAATCTCGTGCTAAGGTTTTGGAAATGCGTGATCAGCTAGGCGTTCCACTCCCTGTTTCTGGGGGTATAATATAACATTTCCATAGAATATGAATTACCATGTTTCTTTCTCTTTTGTCTCTCCGCCCTCTAATAGGATAAGACGCAACGATAACTATGGCTTTTCGATTCTAACTTTTCATTCTATATCTGTGGCCAGTAACTCTCTTGAAAAGACTAGAGAACAGCATGTGGCGTGAGAGGGCGAACTTGAGGGAAGGG